>JAGXCT010037141.1:0-10516 GCA_022495035.1 Philopotamus ludificatus | reverse complement strand
CAAAGACCCGCCCCAGGGTTATAAGGCCACTGTTTAGTTTAGTTTAGTTTAGTTATGTACTTGCCACATTTGCCCATAATCTCTTCAAGGTTTGAAACTATCAAGTATCCAATCAAATAAAACATTTGAATAAAAAAAACCTTGTAAAAGTTACAGCTGATCAAACGGGTAATGTCGGCTAGCGTGTGATGTGCGCTCCCCGGACATACGCAAAAACGCTTTTGACGCGTAATTAATGTCTCCCCGTAGGCAATGAGTTAACACGGAGATATATTATTTGCTTGATGTTGCCCTAAAGAGACAAATTTCTTCTAAAATAGTTAGTAAAAGCGCAAAGAGTGTCAGATTATCCGTGGTGCAAGTAATTAATGTGTGGATTACTAAATGGGAGAAAATAACCATTCATCTAGTCCACTAAAAAACAACCTAATTGAATAAACCACAATTCTTCACGGAGCACTTAATTACTTTTTCTTATGAATGATCTTGATAATTGTAACTTAAAAAAGATAGGTTAGAATAAGTTCGGTTGATTTTTCAGGAACTTTCTATTTAAAAAAAAAACGGAAAAACAGATATTGTTTGACATGTCATTGTTTCTGTTGCGAAAATATATTCTATTAAATATTTTCCGTTGTTATCTATGATCTCTATAATATAGGCATTTTTTAATGTCTTTTTGGTTAAATTCTGATGTTACATAATTTCTAAATCTAGCTGGCTTTTTTTCTTATTCGTAATTATTGCTGCGCTTGATCTTCTATTATGATTCTGGATAATTCACATTGTTTGTTTCCTAAAACTGATCGCTTTTTAGGCAGTATCTTATTGGGCATAATATATCTCTGCTCTAACAGTTTGATCAGGTTTTAATAGTTCAAAGTAAATTATTCCCAAAGCAATCCACTAAATACCAAAGAAGAACCATTTTCAGTCAATGATGGCCGAGGGCCACAGGTATATAATTCAATTAAATTAATATTTTTTCCTTAAAATATTGTAAATGATTAACTTCTCATCCCAGTAACAATCCTTCTAAGAAACGGATCGGTTTCATATATGAACAGTAAGGTTGATTTTGTTAACTCATGGCAGCCGTGGAAAACTGGTTTCGTAAGTAAGGTAAGTAACACAACAAAAAAATGACACTTCTTTTCGCTTTAGCTAATATTAAGTACAATGCCAAGAATTAACGGCGAAATTGGTTATCTCAGCTATATTATTAAATTTATCGATGAAGTACGTTCCGAATGAACAAACTCATTACATCCTATTCGATTACTCTCCTCACGTAGATAAAGGATATTGCAAATTGACCGAAGCTTCCGAATATAATTTCTGGTTTAGCATTTTTTTCCAAAGATAAATGATACGCTATTTGAAAACGTTGTTATTATGATAATATTCGCCCAAATGGTTATTTGCGTATGTATAGTCGCGTATGTGTGCGCTTTCTATTTATATTTGCATAAAGTAATTACAGCACATTTTTGCCCCCAATTAATAGGGTGTTAAACGTTTTGATGAACCAATTTATGGGTCTATATATTTTTTTATTTGTAATAAATATTACTTTAATAAACTAAGTAAAATTGCCACTCTGCCTGATTAAATTTCGAGAGCATCTCGTGTGAATTGCGTCATCAGGCTGTTTGTTTAGTCATCTCGGCTAATTTGTTGGACTAATGCGTGCCTGCATTGCGATAACATACGCAATCCATGAGTAAATAATCGACCTGTTTTTTTTTATAGTATTGCAACAATTTTCAGGCGCGTAAATCTCTATTTTAGCGGAAACACGGTTAGAAATTATGGTACCTTTTCACATTTGAGCGTAATGAACTATTATTATTCAAGTTAGGTATCAAGAGTTTCCATTGTCTACTTTAAGGACCACACGCAGACCCGCCACGTTCTTGATTATATTGTTACAGTTTAATGTTATTATTATATTACTTACGTACATATTACATTTATAAACATTATAAAATTAGGCACCATGTGATTAAGATTCTAAATATTCATTTTTTTATTGCAACTAGAGCAAAAAAATGAAATGCCCCAACAAATTATAATCTGTCGCTAAGAAGGATTATGAATTGATGGATGTTTTATTATTTGTCATAAATCAGAATTTAAATTCTGCGATTGATCTTTACGGGGATCAAATGTCGCAGTTTTTTGTGCATTTCATAGATTTCTTGACATTAATTTTCGTCTAGATTGAAAAATAATGTAGTTAACATTACTTACTTTTGGAGTAATACCATGGCGCTTAATGTATTACTAACCATTGTGTAGATCAGGGATATCCAACTGAAATCGTTTAGTGGGCCAAATGTAATATCATTTTTATAAAAATGAACTAATAGCTTAAAATTATTATTATGAATAAACGATGTACAGCTAGTCCTCGAAAAGGGCTAAAAGACAATTAACACTGGACCGATACTTGAAGTTGTTCGTCCATAAATATATGTATGAAGATTTTGTTACGTGCAATAAATAATATTTTCTTGAGTGTAGATATAAAGATCTATTTTACTTTCACACAGGGGCGATTCGTCCTTAGGGCCAACCGGGTCACTGCCCCAAATTATTTTTATTTGATTTCTTGAAAAATATTGTTTGTTAATAATTATGTGTAAATAAAAAATATTATAATTATTTTCTGGGTTCAACATCACGGTACTAAAAATATATACAGTTTTTTTTTTTTTTGAAGAAAGGGGGGGGGGGCACTTCAACCTCATCATGCCCCAGCTGTTTTTAAAAAAAGAGCTACCCCTGCTTTCACCTATCCTTTGACATATTTTTTGCCAAAGATGCTAAATTGTGTGCTTTCTTCGACTTACGTGAAAAACTTCGGAACCAATTAATCGGCTAAGTCAAGGACTAACTACTTATTTTATTTTATTTACGATTCATATAATTTTAAAAGCAAATGAGAAAACTTTCAAATATCTCCATATGTAAATTTAGAAGAGCTAAGTAAACCTGACATTAAAGGGAAATTCCGATAGTCTTTAATGTTTTATAACATCTGTTACAAAAGCTTTGTAAATAGAAATCTTGATTTTTAATTGAAAGCTTATTATTGCCTAAGAAAGCATTTTAATATTTTTTAATATAATCACATTTATAAATGTCTCGTCTAGAAAAAGAAGCTGCGATATTATTCTTTGTTGAAAAAAAGAAACAATTAAAAAGCTAACGTTTGGGACTTTTTAGGCTTTCGTTCAGTTCATGAAATAATTATTAATTCATTTTTAAAGATATTCATAGCTGTTGGATAACTGACGAAGTTAAGATTAACTTTTATTCAACCTTTTATTGTTGTATAATTGTTGTAGGTGTTACTTATTCGATTGTCGCCCTCATTGGCTCTTAATCAATCGAAGAGGGCTCCGCGCGTTTTTCCTATCAGCAACACGATTTTATTTTCCGCTATTGTTTCGTATGATCCTTCATAATACCTATAGCTGCTAATCCAGTTGATAATGCCCATAATTATTTTCTTATTGAACGTATATATTAATTAAACAGATGCACATCTCTTATTAAATCGATATTATTTTAAGCCCCGTTAGAGAAGTTCGTTAATTATTAAATGCACGTTACGTAAGCTGATTAAATACTAAATGCATCATTCTAAGTCTATTTTGTATATACTGTGCAACTATTTCCAACATTTCAACCGTCGAGATATTAAGAGGATATATATTATTTTTTGTCACTACTTATTTTTGCCACTACTGTCCTAGAATTAATACGAAATAACTCAATAAATTCAAGGAGCTCACACTCTTCGGGGGATTTAATTCAATTACCGGCTTGGGGCGAATTGTTTTTCTACGACTTTCCTTATTGCCACTGGGTGTTATGAATTCTTCATACTGTGATATCGATATGAAGAATTCATAACACCGGTCACAGTACGCTTGTGCGCACGTGCACCGTATACGAATGTTATGACGTGAAAATATGTATTTTTGATAAGGCAATAATGCTGAAAATTACGTATACATTATTAATAAAAAATATTTTTGAAACGTCCTGTATGGCGTCCGTAACAAAAACGACGCCCCTAGTCTACGTTATGACATCACGTAGTGTCTCACTACTTAATCGTATAATATTGGGCACGTAAGGCAGTAATTACCTGCTCTTCGATATCTGGCACATAAATCCGCAATATAAAAAGCCTTGTTGTTCGAAATTTTATTGGAAAATTGTTTCTTTCGTTTTTGTAAGCATCTTTTTAATAGCGGATATTAAAACAAATATTGTTCACATCAAAAATGATAATATTTTATTTTAATTTTAAATATGATTCATTGATGCAGACATGTTGTCGGAGTGACACGCGTCAAAGCTTCGGTCCCGTATTTATTTGTCCGCATTATTATGCTTGTCAGATTAAGTGTAATGGATACTGATCGTAAATTTCAGATTTATTCGCTATATACACTACTGTACGTTTATAACAACCGTTAATAACGATTATGCGACGTATCATATGCTGAAAAATAATATTTCATTATTAATAAAGTTTAGTTTAATTAAATGGATAAGGAATTTTCACCGTTTCCTCGCAGATGTTTTTTATATGCTTTTTCTTTATTAATGTCGGTTATGTGGTTAATGAGCATTTTTTTCACGAAATTATTAATAGTACTGCCCAAGGAAAAATATGCTTTAAATGAAAGGGGAGATGTAACATAAAACATGTTCACAGTGTAAGCTGAAAATAATACTTTTTTAAATATTAATATTTTAATGATGAAAATTTAATATTTTCACGTTTTAATTTGATAATATAATATTGAGAAACCGAGTTTAATAGTTTGATAGATAAATAAATGGAGTCCTGTGTATGCACATCAATGAATTTGCTATTTGATTTGAGCTCAAAGTGCACTGCGGCGAATGGAATTTCGGTCTCAATAGGCGCATGAAGAGGTCATCCATAATTCATGACCATCAAAAGTTCGGGAGATCCCACGGCCCGAAACGTTGAGCTGCTCAAAAGACCGATGGGAACATTCTGAATCACGGCCCAAAATTCATTCATATCAAACAAACGGAAAATTGGATAGACGACTCTGTAATGCGCTCGCTAGTTTTAGCTCGTCGTCTACTATTAGCATTGCAAGGATTAAAACGATTTATGAATGGCGTCTTAAATTCCCCCCTCAACTTTTGGCAACAGCGGTACGTACATGCATTTGAAAAATAGAAGCATTTCCGTATTTTCTGGAACAATCGGCAAGCGGCCAAATTTGACCATCGCTGACATAAATGTTACGGGATACGTTTTTTAACCTATGACCTTTTAAAATAGCAGAGTTCAATACGTAATTGTATATTTTCTGTGGCTGTTTTCGGTATATTCCCGTCGTGACAGACTGAATCCTGCAATGTCCAAAATTTCCGAGAATAGAACGTCTATTTTTACTTTAAAATCTGTCATAGATGGTTTACTCTGAGACCCAATTTCGGGAGCTAAAGCCAAACACGTCGAAAATTTCGCTAGCCTAACAAAAATAACCGAACACAGGATAAAATATTTATTTAGGCATACAATCTCGACATCCAATACTTCATAAGCTACATTTTACATCCGAACGGTTGAATACACTTCGACGATTCGCAATAAAATCCCGCTTCACACACAACAGAAAGAGATCAAGTATATTGTGCTCAAGAGCGAGGGTTAAAAATCTACCTACATCCCCATTTCTCTTCGCATAACCTAATATTTTTACGACTGCCAATAAATTAGGGGTCCATTTCTCCGTATGAAAATACACTCGGCGTCGACACAAAAGCCGTGAAAATAACACTGCGAGCCGATAATATATCAAAGCGTGAAACTAAAAGGCAAAAGAACTCATCTTCGGCGTTATCAGACGGTTCGGCGCTGAAGAGGAATGTCGAAGGGCGCACTCCTCCTCACCAACAAAGGCGGGATCAACTCGAGTATCGACTCGTGTCTCGACCCCTCCAATCGAGAATGATTGAAGAAGATACCGAGGGGGGGGGGCGAATCAGGACAAACATTTACTTCGAAATATTGACTCAAGAGACGGCTCTAATAGGGTTATCCCTCATCTAATGAAAATTATAATAAGTTCCACGTGCAAATATGATAATAATTCGTCGTATATTATGTGGAAACTTTGTGCGTGGCAGAGAATAGGCATATATCACAGGAATTTTCATTCATAATTTACTGCTGTTGCCAACACACGGATTATGTGAAGAGATTTTGGCTATAATTCAGCGGCGTAATTATGGCGCCATTATAAAAAATATATCATTTTAATACGTGTTTCATAACATATTAAAACATACATCCCTCGATTTGGGCACTACTTATTTTATATCTCTCGTTTATTTGCATCTTATGAGAAAACTCCTGTAAGCTGGCATGGTGGATTTAAAATAGCTACAAAAGAAAATTCTCATTTAAAATACGTGGAACTGCTTGATTAAAGAGTTGAAAGTGAGAATAATATATCAGGACTCGTGATTAACATTTCTAAAACCAAGCTGATCAATAGATGTAATAAGCTATACAGATCCACTAATCTCCACTAGTCAGTACGTTTATGGTTGAGATTGGAAGTAGAGGTAAGGTTAAGATCTGCTTTACTTAAGAGAGGACAACACTCAACTAAATTAAAAACATAAACACAAAACTCAATTAAAATCATGTACACATATTCTAAAGAAGCATGTGTATTGGAGCACCAATTTATAGTAGTGAGGATATGTCCATTCCACTCTTTCAAGTGTGGAACTTGACTTAAATCCTGATTTTTTAATTGAGAGACGAAAAGTTTTAATTTTTTTTTTTAAATGACTGAAGCTATTTACTAAGCCAGGAAATAATTTATACTTGCCTTCGAGTTTCAAATTTAGATCATTGAGATGGCTAGTAACATCAACTAAAAATGCCAAATCAGTTGTACTCTAATATTAAGATTCTTTCATAGGGTAGTATATTTTTCTTTATCAAAATTTACTCAAAACCTATCCTCTAAAACGCTAGCACCTCTCACAATGAAGGACAAGTTCACCATATTCCAAATCTAACAGCTCACAATATTATTCGAATACTCATCTGTTTAATGCTCATGTACTTATTTTATTTACAAATCTTACAACCGGTAACATAACATAATGCAAATTTAAAGTTTTTCCACATTAAAGTGTCAATTCAATGATATTTTAGTACAAGAGATTTAATAAATAAGACTCCGTCAGGACACATACTGCTGAGTTTACAAAAAAATTAAATTTTCTAGGCATGATTTTACTCTTTCATATATGTCTGACCTCTTGTTTTACTTTGCAATAACTCTAGACTGGCTTTTGTAGTTTTGGTTAAAGTTGAAATGTGCCACTTATAATATTCTAATGCGCCAGGTTTGGCGGATGCGACATAGCTTGACCATCCCTAGTATACAAAGTTACGATATTTAGACACAAGGGTGTCCGATTTAATAAGAATCCTTCTATGTTTAGATTTACGCGTTAATTTGGAGATCCCATCTATCGCGTAAATCGATGGATGTATTATATATTACTGTATATATTATGAATTTCAGAATAATGAGATTTATCTTTCACGTCATGGCAAATAAAATTGAAATGCTAATCATACAAATATATTGCGCTGCTCGCTCGCGTCGAAATTAATTACAATCCATCATGTCATATTGAGCGAATTTTGAATATGCATTTTATCATTGACGATCTAAATGAAAAGCACAATTTTCAGAGAAATATTCTCTATATTATATATATATAAGTTATCCTATGATAAATAATAAATAAATTACATTGTTATCTTTTATAAATAATACATTTTCTGTAGTTATCTTAGAGTATCGAAAGGAATGATTGCGGAGCGTAGCAATTAAATCATACTAATATTTATTGAAATATTACTGGAAGACTACGTAAACCAAACAATCAGTCATGTATCTTTGTTTTAGACCACATTAAATAAACTTTATGGTAAAATCCGTCTATATTATATTTTTATAGAAATTTGGTTATTTAAATAATATATAAAAAATACTATCCTTTAATTTGTTTTTCATTTTTTTGAATACATTCATAGTATATAAATCGTATACAGTAATATTGATCCAAATTAAAAATGTTAATTTAATTAGGGCGAACTCGGACAACTTGATAAATCAGTGTCGACTAAACTTTTGTTTTCACCTTTAATTTGACTTGAATTATAAACCCGTTAAACTCTAAAAATGTGATTAATACCACCGCACATTATTTAGCCGTATTATAACCAGTACAAAAAAGATTGTATTCATTCTGCTCCATGAGTTTTGTACATTCAGATCATCCATCTTGTTTGTCGGTGAAAGGTATCCGAGCGGTGACAGTATAATCACTTAACCTTCCTGCTTTAGTATTTTTTTTTTCAGATTTTCATCTCTGTATACTTTTCCGGCTGTGTAACGAGTTTGGCAGGAAGTACAAGAAATCACCTTGTAATTTTTAGACATAGAACTATAAACATTTTTATAAGCCCTAAAGAGTCCCTTTGAAGTCGGGCGAATGAAAAGAAGAGGCGTAGGAAGTGATGGGGATTTGAGAGGAATTCTAAACGCTATAGCGAATCTTTCTATTGGCGGATAAACACAATATGGAGTTCAGAGTAATATATAAATATTTCGATATAAATAAATCTGAAAATCCCTATTTTATCAGTAAATTTGTATCATATTATTAATATTAGTATTTTTTAACAATACTAATATCATTATAAAAAAAGTTTAATCTAAAATATACATGTTTAATAGATTCCTATTTTTTTTTAAATAGTTTAACATACAAAGAGAAAGGCTTTTATCATTTAATTAATTTTGCGACTATTCCAATCGATAAAGCGAGTTTTAACAACAGGAAACAAGAGTCTAGAGTCTTGTTATCCTTAATAATAAAATAAATATATAAATTAGAATGATAGTTTTAATAAAAAAATCTTGATTAAATGCGAATTTATATTAAATATGCGCCAGATTAACATTAGCTTAACAGTTATGAAAACAGTTGACAGAACCAAAAAAAATTAAAAATTAGAAATATTGTTATTCTGCCATCTTCAACAGACAAAAAACATTTTTATTGGTATTTTACCCTGCTTTAAATAAATTATTCTACTGTCATTTCGCCATATATTATCTTTAAGATATAAATCAATAAACGAAATTGATGACGTGTTCAATATAATCTTGAAAAAGGCCATACGTTATCTATTCTCAACACAACCCTTAAAATCCGATAAATAAACATCGACAAATAATAAAATCTAATAGATCCTAAAAATATGATGATTTATGTGCGTGCGTAGGTAACGGAATGGAAACATTATTTTTTTCATAGACCCCCGCTCGCCTTTTTCGCTTTTCAGATACAGGGGCGGATCTCAACACGTGTCTAGGATTCATAGCCAAAGTTGTACAATAAACTATTCCGAATTGTGAAGATAGGGAAAAGTAGACATTTCAGTTTATTAAGACCCTAAAAGGCCCAGCCCGACCTTCGGGGCCTTTACACATACACACGTGTACGCGGGCACAACAAGAAAAAATATTTTTTAGCAATCTCATCCGCACAATAGGATCTATGATATATACAAGTCGCGATATTTGCATAATACGGCATAAATTACATAAACGGATTACGGCCGCCACGTTGACATCCCCTGATCCGGGATGTCTTCAATACGCTTTTTTTACTTTTCGCATTTTTCTTTGTATTCCATATTCGGGATGATTCCGTCAAAATATGATATATGAGATTAGAGCAAGAAAATGTGACTCAATGGAAACAGGGTGTTTGTAATGATAATATTATGTTTTATATATCTTGTGACTTTAAATAAATATGTAATACAGCATTTTCATCATAGATTGTTAACAACGATATCAATTATCAAAAGAGATAGCTAGATATTTACAATAGCTAAATACAACTCATTTAGTTATCATGTAACACCCTTTCATCTCTACTTAAGCAATTTATAAATTAACAAAAAATTCAACAAAGTACAATGCGGTAGACAGCACTTTGTCGATTCGGACACATTATCCAGCAGGTGAAAGCTGTAACGAGAGCCCGCAGCTATTCGTTAGTCTGGGAAGGAGGGGTGGGGGCAGTTGTAATATTTTAGCCATACCCTTGTCCCTCTGTGGCCTGAACCTCATTTCTATGGAAAGCCTGCTATGTTATGACTGCTTAAAATTTGACGTCGTTTCGAAAAAAATGAAAAAATATAAGATACGATGTCAGTAATATATAGTATTATTAGAGATACGTGATTATCGCATTTTGTGATAACTGCGCCATAGAAGCGATAAAAGCGATAAATGCGATATAACTGCGAAATTTTGAAAATTGTGAATAGATGCGAAATTTTCTATATATCGATCTCTCGGTTATAACATAGGTGGCATTTTGCCTATGGAAACCCAGA
>JAGXCT010037140.1:0-43901 GCA_022495035.1 Philopotamus ludificatus | reverse complement strand
CCTTTGGCCTCAACTACCATGCGAGAGTCTGGTAAGGTCCATGCCCTCAGCAAGTCAGAGCCTCGTGACTGGCAAATGATGATGATATATATATATTGAGATTTTAATATTATGTTATTTTTTAAATCTAAAATATCTTCTTTAATTTTCTACTTGGAGAAATTCTGCTATAGATTTAGTAGTTTCATAATCTCTACTTGGGTAATAATAGGAAAAAATATATTCACTGGTTCAATAATAGTAAATTGCTGGAATCTATTTTTAAACTTTTCTAAAAGTTTTAGAATGATTAATAAATATTTTTAGTTCAAAATTATTTTGATCAGTCACTTTTTTTTATTAAATTATAAGATAATTTTTCGTCAAATTAATTATCCAAAACTGTATTTTGGCTTTGAATGATTTTATAGAGCTAATCATTTAAGCTACATGTATACATTTTACCCAAAATTAGAGGTTTGAATTGTTTTTTTCATATATGTCAGTTAAAAAAGATAAATCCATAAACCATTCTAGATTATCTAATTGTTCAAACGTTTGACTTTTTGAAATAATATTTTTTTATTGATGTATCATTTTCTGTAACTAATCGTTAAATAATAGTATACAATTTTTGCTCCTGAACTTCTTTGATTAGTGCTGTTTAAACATATCAAAATTAAATTACAGTATGAATGGAAAAAATCTATTGTTCCGATACAATATATTACATAATATTAACTAGAAAACGTAACGATTACGCGATAAGGTGGTAAAAACAGTTTAATATTTTTTTGAAGTGTTGTACACTCACAAAATTATTCAAATCGCTAACTAATTTTTACGAGCGGCCATAACTCTAATGGCCGTGCTCTATTATTATGCCGAAAGTCGCTAAATTAGATAGAGTAATAATTTACTGGTAAATTACGTATGGAAAAAGCCGTTCTGCAATTCGGTCGGAAAATAAATATCGATCACGAGCCCACACGAAATGGAGAATTTCATTTTTTATTTTCCACCGAAATTCTCAAAGGGATAAATTTGAATGAAGTAAATTTTGGCTCGCGAGTTTCGGTAATTTATTGGTAAGTCTGCAGAATTTTAAGAACATATGTACGCGAAAGTTTTCGACCGGGATGAAAGTGGAGCCAAAAAAAACACACACATGAAACACCACTGATTATATTCAAGGATTTTATATTTCCAATCGAGGAAAAATTTAACTTTTTCCCCCTGCGAAACTCGTGCGAAATTTATTTCGCATTGAATGAGTCGTCACTGATTTGATTTTGAATTTATCCTTGTTGGTCCAATTCTGCATATATAAAATTTTGCGAATATTTACTGGGTCGTCTCGGCGAAATGAGATTTATTTTTATTGCGCGTCATATTTTCTTTTAAATTTTTTCTAGGAAAAATCAAAATATATTACTGCTAATAATAATCTTAAAAAAATAATAATAATAAATGAAATATATAAAAATTGTAATTAATAATATATGGACGTACGTCAAATGATACCACTAACCAAGTTATACATGCATTTGTCAGCAATCAATATCGCCGTTTGATGCATATTTCAGTATTCAGTGATGTAGTTTTCCGAGTTGCAATTACAAAGCAGGTCGTTGCGGGAAAACTACGTACAACTACGTCGGAATAAAAAAACAATTTTTCGAATAATTTATTGAGTTTTCGTCCCAACAACGATTTCCAGTGTTATACATATGTTTTCATACTGTATAGAAAATATAAATGTTTTAAAATGACATCAGTGAACGAATGAAAATATTGTTATGAATAATATAATTTTAAATGTTAGAATTTCGAGTATGTTACGATTGTATACTACCGATATAAATTATTCATTTTTTTTATATTTCATATGATTTCAAATAATTCTCATACAATAGTACAATTTACCATGTATGTTTAATATTTATAGCGATTTTATTCAGTGGATAAAGTTCCATCGAGGTGAAATTATTTTTTGTACATTTACAAAGAGCTTTGCACAATGTGGTATGTAAATTCAAAGAGGGCAAAGATTTACTCGAAGAACCTCAAACAAACTGGACGATTCACAAATAAAAATAAAATAAAAATCACTGAAAAAGACAAACAAAGCCATCAGAAAACGAAACAATAACGTTTTTGTATTATTTAACGTATTTCATTAATAAACAATGAAAAAATAATTGGATATCACATTTTCATTACCCAATAGATAGCTACACACATATTGATAAAATTTGAAATGCCGTTCATTGGTGTATATTATTAGCAGTATGCCAAATTATACTAATATGATTAAACATGGGCCCGATCACATGTGAAGTTATGAACCGCTCGGCAAACTCTGTGATTAATGGCCGCCTCGTATTATTTGTTGTTGGAAGTTAACATTTTCTCATTACAATATCGAAAGTTGCGTAAGTACCGTCTGTGTAAGACTTACACGTCTTCCCACGTGTGTAAGTCCCTGGAAGATACAGGGAAACTTCTTTAATTCCGAAAGAAATATGGCCACGCCTCGACAAGCGCGGAGAGGAATCGATCCAGTAATAAAACTGGTATCGTTCCAGAAATTGGCGTAGTTAAGGGGCTCAAATAATAATTTAGTACTATGTCTTACGCTCGGGCTTATATCAGTAATTGGCAGTGTAAGTGCGTCTAGTAACACTAATGTTTAAAAAAATAGTAATTTATTTAAAAGAAGTCTATCTATCTATTATTATAAATCATTGGGATAAACTGTACATAAATCAATAAAATTGTGATTAAAAATGGACAAAGGATAAATATTGGCAATTTCAATTTCGATAGTTTGATTTTCATATAATTAATGAGAGCCATTCCAATGAAAAAATAAAGGCTTAAATTTTAATGCACTACTAAAAACAACCGATAAAAAATATCATATACGTTATTATTAGGGCTTGCAATTTACCGTCAAATTGCAATAACCGGTAAACGCTAAATAATTTCTCCCATTACCGGTTTATCGGTTATTTACCGGTAAATGAATAAAAATATACGTCGATGAGATCCAATACAAGTTGATAGGCAAGTCTTTTTCAAGTATTTTTGTTCCATAATCTAAGACAATTTTTCTTATTGTATTGGGAGACTTTGAAATATCTTTAAATCCTTTCCCATCAAGTAATTTTCTTTAATCATAAGATGTATAAAATGTGTTAAAACAGATTACAACTTTTTCTTACCGGTAAATCGATAAACCAGTAAACCGGTAAAGCAGGCCCTAGTTATTATGTACAATCCCTGATTAGAGTATTACATTAACTGATATTAAATCAAGACTTTTCGTTCTCAAATTGTATTATTACAATTTTTAATGAATAAAATATATACGTTACTGAAGCAAATCTAAGAGTTTTAAAACTAATTATGAATATATTTTATTAATAAATAAAATATTGGATAAACTTATATAAATTTTGCGCTAGAAAAATAAATCTAAAAATGAAATTAGAGAGTGCAAGGTCGATTTCATAATAGACATAAAGTATAAAGGTCCAAAATATATGTTTAGGTCATAAATTAGATTTAATTTTTTTTATCGTGAAGTGATTAATTATTGTTACTATTTTTCAACTATTATTTTATATTATATTTCTCAAAAAAATAATTTCGATCAGACACTATAACGTTTTCTTATATTATATCTTCGAAGCACTTTTAGTACGTAATTTTCGTTGTGATTTTTATTTCTTTCGGCGATTTTGTCTTTAAATCCTCTATATTGGATATACGTCGATTTTTAAAACTTTACCAAAGAGGCGAAACGCGGACAAACATTTGGTGAAACGTCGTTTTTTACAAAAAAAATTGTAACTTTTTTATTAATCAAGATATTGAGCCGAAAATTGAACTTCTTGAACTACAACATATACTGGATAATTAAAGCAGAAAAAGTAATTTATATCTTATAGCAGGTGTAACCAAACTTTTTGGAAAAGGGCCGAATTGATTTTTTTAAAAAACATAGGATTGTGTGTGAAATTTCAAGATCATTGGATCACTATTGGACATAATTTGTATTATCTACAACAGCTATTTTTGTAGCTCCGAAAGTAAAGGAACATTTTAAATAAACGCAAACAATCATGATATAACATCAATAAAAAAATATGCATCAAAAATAAAACTAAGTATACTAATGATAGGAAAATATTTGACAAAAACAAAACGTTATAATAGATACAGCAGATCAAAGTGCATATTACATAGCATAGATTCATAAAATATTTCGAATAAATAATTTTATATGCATTTGCCGGATTTTCCCAAAATCTCCTCAAAGTCGGAATTTGTATAAAATAAAAAAAACATTGAATGAAAAAATTAAACGTTGTAAAAGTTACAGCCGATTAAGCCATCCCCAAGCACTGTGTTGCGCTGCGACTTGGAGCAGTCCCGCGCTGTCCATACTGAGTCACTTATGAAATGTTCCGCAGCACCCCCAAATATTTTACGTTCACTGCATATTGAGCATACACTGGTTATTAATATGAGGATACGTCTGCTCACAAAAAATATTTATTATATCAAATTTTGGACACATTAGTACAGAATAGAGAACTAACTATTTTATTATTTTATTCTCAAATTTTAATCCTTATGTTTTAATAGAATATGAATAAAAACTTACCTGAAAAATATTTTTTATTGACGTTATATATTAATGCCAAGTTTACGAAGTTAAAGTATTTTTATCACATTTAAATTTTCCATACATAATAGACGAAAGAATAATATTCCCGCGGGATCGTCTAGGAAAATTCCAAGAGTGTATGAATCACGAATAAAATATATTTCTCCAGTCCATAACGATGTTAGATTTTTTACAACTGCAATTTATCTTCTATATTATTTTGCATAAAAAGTTGAATTGTAAAGATATTCCATATAAAATGAATTACATATTGTTTTATTCGATCGCGATGGAATGAATTTAAATTTTATATTTATTTAATAAATTTAACTCTGAAAATCATGCTTCTTGAGTGATTGTTGAATATGGAAAAAACTAGATTCAATTTATAAATTTTGCAAATAAAATATATACATTGTATACAGTAATCTTTTGTATTCTACGTGTATCTTGACTCGTCGTTAAATTTAATATTGTCTTTTCCGGAAAATGTTTTTGCTTGAAAATATGTACAGACATGTTTAAAGTGCTCGGTTCCAACGAAGTTCTTTCTAATGAAGCTTATTTGGCGGGATGTTCTTTTTAATGGTTTAAATATATTAAAATACATAGATTAATTATTGCATTTTTTTTTTTAAATGTGTACGATTCTGTAAGTGAACACGAAAACAATTATGTTCAATTTTCTGGCCACATTCCTTCAGAGTCAGCCTCCGACACATTCAAATTCGAGAAACCTTCGTCTCGATATTAAATTTCAAATCGACATGGCCAGAATTTACCGAAACACCTACATCACGCGGACAGATAATTAAATTTCGAGCTAAATTTAATTCCCATAGCGTCGGTATTAAATCGGACGTCGCCCATTGATCATCAACTTTATTAATTAATCTAAATCGACGAGTAAGAGGAAGCATATCCGCACGTGCGCATGTTAAAACAACAGTCGTTTATCATAAGAGTTCCGAAGAGACGTACTCAAAAAATATAAACTTTATTGACCTCTTTTTATATGAATATAATAATATCATCCCAATATTTTAGTGATATTATCGATATTTAGTGACAAAACAATAACATCTAGATCGAATTAATCTATTAATAATATTTAATTATAAATTCGACTATTCGTTAATAATAATCTGATAATAGTATTACTAAAATAATTGCCACAATTGGATCGTGATGTTTATGTCTCGCTTGGTACAAAGCATTATTATACATAGATCATATGATCTTTATATAATACACTAATAATGTATACATATATACAAGAGAATATATAATCTTCCTACTTGTTATGACATCAAAAGGCCACAGTCTGTATAAAATAAGAGATGAAAACAGCCTTATACAAGTCAAGGCCTATGTATAATATACATTCAAAAAAATATTCACAACATCCGCTTTAAAACAGCATGAATAAAGAGAGAAAATTTAATAGAAAAATATTATATTGTTTAAAAAATACAAGAATTTCGATCTAATTTAAGGGTGCGACAAATAAAATCCATTATTTGTGGTATTTTTCTGTCCGTTCTTTTGAAGTAAGCATCATTGTATTTTATATCAAAATTACTCTTTCGTAGCTTATTTTTTATGTTATAAATTAATTATATTTTTAATGGTAAAATATCTAAGAAATTTTAAAAGAATATCGATATATGCGTCATTTTGGGTTTGAACGCCACCAGCGCAACATTAACCATTATCAAAGTTTATAAGATAGTTTTCACAGAAAAACGATGTCAGTTTTGCATCCGGCGATAGAAATTTAAAAGACGCCACTAAAACGAGAACGACTCCTAGCCCTTACCCTTATGAGTACATTAAAAATATACCGGCTCATATAAAAAAATAATAAATATCAGAAATTATATTCGCAAGCGATTAAAAGTTGTAAAGTGCCCTACTAAAACTTTGTATCAAACTAAAAATCGCATCTCAAAATGTAGTGATGTCATTTGTAGCTCGCGGCTAACCCAGTTTGCCTATCGGGATTTCTTTCAGGGATGCTCTGGCTCAGCTCAACATCTCTCAGTTCTTGAACAGTTGCGCGATTAACCCGTCGACGGAGGGCATGCGGCCTTTCTTGCGTGATTCTCGAAATTAGCTTTCCAAACTATTTTCCCCGGTATCGGTGGGTATTTGGGAGCGATAACGGCCCACGGACCAACTATCTCTACACGGCTTTATCACGCTACATTACCGCAAAGCTGTAGCGACCAATGGTGGGCCAGACAGCGCTCCTACGTCACGGAACACATTAGCGTATCAAATTCAGGGAATAACAGCCATCTCCATCGAATTAAACCGAATTAAGTGGTGGAGGTGTTACAATTTGGCTAGGAAAAAAATCCAATCGAATTCCATGGCGAAGGACTTTCCCGAAGCGCACTGAATTCAATTTTGAAAATGAGGTCACCGAGACATTGTGCCAATTGGCCCCAAAGAGCTATAACTGTAACCGTTTAAAATTTTACCATACGCAAATACGCAGACACAGTCGCCATAAAGAATATTTTTATAGATAGATAAAATAAATTTGTACATTGCTAAAGTTGCTATTATAATCTAATAAATATTTAATCAAAATCAGATATGATGAAAGCAGCGTCAAATATGAACAACTTCAGCATATACAAATAATAATTTATATCTATAATTATCATCACAAATATATATTATTATCATCGCTTTGAAAAAGTTTGTCGTTTCATCTTTGATTGGAGACCATAAACATCTTTATTGAAAAAGGATTTAATAATATACAAAATTATTAAGGCTTTAAAATGTATTGTTTAATTTCACTAATGAGTCCATGACATAAATAAAAAAATATCTTAGGAAATTATACCGGAATTGATTAAAAATAGCGCAGAATCATTATTTCTCGAAATATCCCATTTATAAATATTGATTATGTATTCCCTATAAGATACATTATAATTTATCCAATCTTCAAACGACTTTTGGAAGGCAATTCTCGGTATGGCGTTTAAGTATGATTTTGCTTTTATCTTCTAGATATTGGCAAAACTTCGTCCTTTCATGTTTTTTTTTAGAATGAGTTATTAGACATTACGATGTTAAATTTAGTCAAAAATTGTTTCCACATTTTCTATTTTGACTACAAATAAAAAAAATGTTGAGCACTTTAGAATACATGAGACCTTTTCAACAGCCAATAAGCATGTAATATGACTACAACTATCAACATACATCAGGTATAAGTGTATCAACACAATAACTACACAAATGTGACAATTTGGCTCATTCAAAAAACGTATTTAAGATTGATAATGTTTTGTATCCTTAATTAAATAAAATAGGTAATTATTAAATAGAATATCGAGAACTTAAGTAAAATTAAAACACATTAGCGTATTTTCCATTATGACAAGAGCCCTGTCTCGATACAAATGCATTACCGCAAAGACTCGCTCATTATGTCAATCAATATATTTTTTCTTCTAAAAATTTATATGCAAGAACGATTTAGTGCGTGTCGAACATAAATAAAACATTTTTTAAATTGTATAATATAAAAATGTATTTCAAAGCCTTTTAGCTTCCCGTATAAAATTACTCATAAAATCGACGTCGAATATTTTCAGCACTCGGTCAATACGGTTGGCCTTTCATTATGACGGCATTCGAAATTATATTAAGGCTAATGATTAAACGTCATAAAATAAATTATATACGTATGATCTAAATACCCCATTATTTTTATATGAATTTATTTTTAATGCGAACGTATACAAATCATAGGATTAATATGATTTCGAATGTATATAATTATTATAAGATTTACAAGGCAATACAATAATGATAAATATTACGTAACGTTATTAATACTCCTTTGATTTAAATATTTTCAGTAAAATTTTCCTCATTAAATTTGAAGATATATTATAAATAATTGTATATAATGAGATTATATTTCACCCGTTTAAATTATTATGAAATGAATAGCTTATCAGTTTTTAATATTTTTTAAAACATTACCGCCACATGCTCGCTCATTGCTGGAAGGTTCTTTGACAACCTAATTTTTGAAAGCAATTTCCAGCAGACGTCTTTGATCCGTCAGCTAGGAACTGACGGGAAAATTAATGAAAAATGTACTGCGTCCCCCGGAGACGTCAAATCTTTGACGATATTGCGAAAAATGTTCCCAGTAAAAATAAAAAAAAGAAACGTGCTCGTTAATTAAATCAGCGTATCGAGTTACATCATTAATTTCGTTTGTAACGGCAAAGCCTAAGAAAATAAAATGTTTAGTAACTAGACACATATTAAAAATCACAATAAACACACGTGTGCGTAATAGCGGACAGGTTTTTCCAGCTGGTAGTTAATACAGAACGTGCGTGGAAAACGTTTGAAACATAAAACCGTTCTTTTGTTCGCATGGCCCATCAACACGTTTGGTTGTTATCCTCATTTTGCTTTATTCCATTTAGTAGATGACTCGAGTGTGTGTGTGCATGTGTGTGTATGTACTTAAATTTGTCTAAAACTAATTCAAACTATGCACTAACAAGGCTACCATACGCTTTGACGTGAACGTAACAACTTTTAATTGCGTCAGTTATGAAAGAGGGGGCAGATGCGAAATTGCAGAAAGTGGTAGAGGGTAGTATACACCCAATGGCGATTCGGTTAATTAGCAAAGTCTGTGAAAAATTTCATAACTGCCGGAAACTAGGAAAAATACCCACGTAACGCCTAAACTTTTCTTATTAAATTACTTTCATGCAAATATTTTCAGTATGCCAATATTTTAAATGGCCAAGTTGCGCGATGCCTCCTGTATTATTATGGCCATTAAATGCAGACCAAAGGCTAATGATAACGAGAAACAATATTGCCAGAGACTTATCTGTATCGATAGGGATGAAAATTATATTAATTAAATAGATGAAAAACGACGTGCTCTTGATATCGTCGAAAACTTTTCATCCTCGATTCTGTGAAAAACAAACACAATTGTTTCATAATGTTAAACGATTTCGTGTACTTTGCTTTTATTCAATTCGTCTTACAATAAGATATAAGCCAACGTTTGAGTATGTAAGGTTAATTAAGTATTTTGGAGAGAAATTCATTAATTAAATATCATATAATTTTTATGGTTTAAAGTTATTTCCGTCGTGGAAATATTATGCCTGGAAATAAATTTATTGTATTTTATTTTAATTTTTTTGAACATTACGTACCTTAGCATTTTCTAAATAAGATTCTTACCTACATCTACCCTAAATTGAAAGATAGCGACCAATTTAATAAATATGTCGAAAAAAAATATTTTAAATACTAACTATTTCTAACGTTGGCATATATTATATTAAGCATTTAAATTGGAATGTCTTGGACATAGTAAAAAACCAGAGATTTTTCCTTCATCAGATTTTTTACATATTTTTACATACATATAAAATGTGAGTACTCTGGATTTAGATTATAATATATCAATTTAGATATAATGTGATTAAAAATTGCACTATCGATCTGATATCGTTAATTTCATTTAAATTTTAAATGGTTGCTAAAGTTTGATTGTGGAAAACGATCATTAGAAAGCTTGGAAGTAATCAATAATATATTTAGCCAGCTTGTTTACATGTATTTGTATAATATATTTAGGAAAGATTTGGAAAAGAACGTAACCGGATAGATTTTCATTATAAAAAATTCTCGTATATTGGAAAGAAATAGCTGTCATGGCTCCGAAACATTCGTAACTGCACCGGATTAAAAGCTTAAACTAGAGACGAAATATATTTAAGTTCTATAATTGTTAATTTATTCTCAAGTAGTATTTAATTATTGGAATTGATTCAATACAAGTAAAACAAAAAAAAATAATACCAATATTTTATGAATTTCCGCTAAGGAAATTATTTAAACGGGTATCGTTTTCTTTGCTGAAACATTTATTTTCAAGGGCAACTTAAGTTCGAAAAATTTATTAAGTTGAGCGAACGAATAGTCACAGGGTTCACTGGTGAAGTTTCCTATAATTGAAAATTCAAAGGCTACCCCAGACTTGAATGTTTTTGACATTTTTGGCATTTCCCTATTAATTTTTTTTATAATAAATAAAAATAGCTTTCGCATATTTTAATCGGTAATATTGGTTCTAATATATGTCAAATGGCAATCCTAGTTAATCACATTCATATGGTTCCGCAAATGATAAGCCATCATAATTGGATAGCAGAATTAATTAGCTTAAGTTTCCGTTTTCCACTAAGCCCCGAGCTGATTTTGGAATCACGTATTTCTATTTGCAGAGATTATGGCCAATTATCGCTAATTTTCTTTTTTTTAATTTAACGATATACAAAATTTTATTTATAGACGTACCGAAACAATTCCAGGAAGGACATTTCACGGCCAGATTTACGGCCCGGCTAATTAGTATATCTTTTTGACTAAAATTCCATCTGATGTAATCTTTGTCTCGCAAAATGACGCCATTCAGCCGGGCCAGAAAAGCGACGCGGTCGGAAACTTATTATTTATCCTTCATATCTCACAGGATACCGTAAGATTAAGGGCACAAAGAAAATTATGTGGGCGTACACCGCAGCAGCGGTAGACAATTCGTCCTTAAAATATTTCCGCCTAAAAAAAGATGCTACAAGATTATTTGTCGTAAAATGGAGGCCGTGTTGTAACCCAGATTTTATCAGAAAGGATACAATTTAAAAAGAGACGTATCTCTACAATTAATCATATGAAGTGTTGCGCAAAAGGTTCCGTGTGGCATGTGGTTTAGCGCGCAATCTAATGTGAGTGGTTGGGTTTTAGGAATTAGTAACTGGGAAACAGAAATATTAATATTTCATGCGTTTTACTTTGGAATGGAACGACCGTAAAGCTAAAGAGAATATTTTAAATAAGTTCAACTATTCGATAAATACTTCTTGAGATGACTAAATACAATCACTGCAGAAAATGCTGAGAAGAGTGAAATTCTCTTAATAATTATGTAATATATATACTCTATTAAAAATAAACTTATACAATTTTTGCAATTCTAAGCATAAGCTCATCACCATACGTAATAATTACCATATAAATCCATCTATGAAGCTATTTAATCGATAGATCGATAGATTATTTTACGATGTTATATTGCATCAAGCATGAAGGATAATATAATATTATAATTTTACCTTCATAATCGATATTATTTTATCTGTGCCATGCCTAATCAATAAAGATAGCTTCTGTTTTCTGGTAAAATTATTTTATATTTTTAATCAAATAATGCGATTGTAATAAAAAAAACATTTACGTATAATAACAATCCACAACATCCGTTTTTACAGCTCCGAATGATGAGGAACGTCATAAATAAAAGAAAACAATTACGATATGACATCAGTAAGAATTTGTTAATCAAAAATAAAACTAAATATATATATACCGATAAGAAAATAATTAAATAACAAAACGTTTATAATAGATTCAGCAGATCAGAACACATAGTATCGGCTGACGAAAAATCAAAAGATTATAACAGAGTAATAAATAACTAAATTCTTAAATTTTATTCATTTTGCAGTAAATATTAAAATATTTACTACAAAATAAAAACATAACAAGTATCTAACCAAAAAAATATTTGAAAAAAAAACTCACTAAAAATTACAGCCGATCAAACGCGTAGTGTCGGATAGCGTGTGATATGCGCGCCCCGGACATACACTAATACGCTTTTGGCGTGGAATCCATGACCTCCCTAGGCAATGAGTTAAGATTAAATTATCCCAGCCAGAAACATTATAAGAACAAGTCTGATATTAAGAATATGCTCTTTTAACGTAATAAAAGCTATTTGGTAATTTTTACAGAAATAAGATTCTGTTAAGATAAAATTATGACATTTTAACATAGAAATATTTGGAATTTATGAAAGACTCACATGTATAAGTTTTTTCTCCTATTTCTGATTGTATTTTCAAGCTTTCATTATTTAGAATCAAATTTAACTTATATTTATTTAATAGTCGTAATACTTAGACTTAATCTCTAGTTTCTGTCACTAAAGGTTTCCACACAACATTTATAAATATATTTTATTTTCTTGAATACGCTTTTCCTTGAAATTAATTTTGGACGTAATATGTTAACTTTCATAATTAAAAATGAACTATTTTTAGCGATGATTATTATTAATGATAAAACGATTTAAAATACTCTTCACGTAATATGATTCTGTAATTCTGTGCTTTTTTGGCAGCTACTGTATATTCAAATGAACTTTCGCGTTTCGGGTAAATTTAATATGCCCATTAATTTAGTGACCTTGACAAATCGTCCCTCATTATCTGCGATGTCTAAATGCCATACTCGAATTCTCGAAAATTACAAGGAGCGCACAGGATCACAATGGGAATCACACCAGGAGACGTCTAAGTATTTAAGACTTTAATTTCGTTTGAGATGTTTGCATGAGGGGGAGACCTAGATTTTCACTTCTCGTAATAAAACGTATCTCTTTTATTCGCCCGGCGTCATTATTGAGTTAACTATGAAATGTGTATAGGGGAGCCTCCTGCCTGGATTTTGGAAAATTAAATTAGCATGTAAGAAACAACGAGGGGCGCAACTTCTTAATGAAGAATAATTTTATCAAAATATTAACATGTTTGTATGCGGGCCCCTGACAAATACGGGCCCCATCAGCGCCGTCTGAAAATTAAACCGACGGCCTTGCCGAAACTTCATATCGGCGTCGAGGTCACCGTCGAGGAAGTGTCAAAATTTAATTTTGCATGCTTGAAAATTAAAATTGATGATCGCCATGAAAATGAGAATACCAAAAAATACAACATCTTATATAATATATCTTAACATTCTAATTGAGAAATAAATCACATCAAATATCGAAACGATTCCGATATGAAAATTAATTTGTAAATGAAATCGACCATTTGTTTTGATGATATCGGAAATGAATTTGTATATATATTTTTTTCCATCATATACATCATATAAAGTAACGATGGATTTGCATGAGATTCCGCCGTTAACCATACACTCTTTTTTCAGTCAACCATCAACAAATTTGTATTTCAGTTGAAAATAAATTCATAAATTTTGAATACACGGCGTATAAATAAATTACGTTCGCCTCATATAAAATAAGAATAGACTTGTGCAAATACTCCGCTAACCAAATATCTAATTTAATTTGCAACAAAAGCAATCTTTCATTATCTCAACATCATTTATTTACACAGAATAATTATATTTCCATAGCAGTGACAAGGGTAGTAGGCACGCCGAAGTGTTTCATTGCTAGTTGTCTTTTGTTTCGCTGATCAATAATTTGCAAACAAAACATTTTACATTTGAAGCTGAGGAACAATAAGTCCTCGTATGATAATTGTGTGTATCTATTTAGTGATATATCACTGTTCGGCAGTAATAATTCAAATTCTAGATACTAATTTACGATACTTAATTGAATGGGATGAAATCAGATAAGACATAAATCATTGATTTTTACCAATATATATATACAATATGAAAGTATGAATCGAATCAGTATTAAAATTTATTTTTATATATTTTCCAACTTTCGTAAAATATATATTAAAGAGCTCGTCTCAAGTTTGGCATCAAAGAAAATAGTCTTCTTTACAAGATTCCTTCTGGGAA
The DNA here is from genome assembly GCA_022495035.1 of Philopotamus ludificatus. Lineage (NCBI taxonomy): Eukaryota > Metazoa > Arthropoda > Insecta > Trichoptera > Philopotamidae > Philopotamus > Philopotamus ludificatus. The sequence goes on along the minus strand of JAGXCT010037140.1, from coordinate 29,557 downwards.
TCCCGTCTTATATCATATAACTTCAAAAGTTGCTACTGAATGTATATAAATCTTGCTACTTCCTCACAGTTTATTATGTATTAAAGTATATTTTATGATTTTTCAGTGTATCGATGGGCGAGATCCCACCGTCACAATGGCGAAACCAAAGCTCCGATCCCTTCGCTCGCGCTTCCGGAATCATCGGCCGAAGCGTTCACACTTCAACCACCGATGATTGTCCAGCACATCAGCGAAAGGCCGAAGAAAGTCCCGAGCAAGACTGAAAACCAGGAGGGAGTCAACAATTTATTGCCATCGACCCCCACCAAGGGTGCCAAAAAGGGCAAAACCACCACCAAAAGCAATTCCCGCATATTTTCCAGTCCTAACTGTACCACGGTTATGGCTCAGACTGGTACAACGGCAATTCTTCATTGCGAAGTTAACGACATCGCCGAAAATACGGTGAGACTACAAATTTTTACTGTTCCCATCAAATTGTTTTGCGGCATTCGTCGTATACGGTTTTATGATGTCTCTGACATTTTGACGAATAACATACGGAACGGACAATGTTAATCTGCTCGGTAGTTTTTCTTTTGATGTATATTTGTCTGTGCCAAAAAAAATCAAATTTATTCTAATGTTAAAAGCAATCTTGTGATAAAATTGATATTCTAGACTGAAAAAAAAAATATAGTTGAATTGAATTATACAAAGTATTTCGGAGAGCAGTTCAAGTGAATCACTACCGGATTTTACATTAGAATACAAAGAGAAAATTTTCACGGGGCTGAAACGTCGTTTCATAAAAGAATCTACTTTGAGCAATCTTTTTCTTTAAAAATTATATGATAAATAAAAACACGATATACATTTTATTACAATTGTGTGTTATTAAAATATGATAGGCATCTTTGATAATTAAGAATTACATATTTTTTATCAGAGTAAGAGTAAAATATGCCTTGATTAATCAGAAGATTACAAAATAAAAGAAAACTGCCTGATGTTAGCCTACCGCAAAAAAATTATACCATCGTTCCTTTGATTAATTTATACAAGAAAAGAAATAACATGTATTCGAATCGTGGAGCATTAGACACCGCCACTAACAAAGGAAAGAGGACACAGAAGAAATCGTTTGCGTCGTCGTCGCATTTTTTTTTACCCGTAAATGAATCACCTGGACAAGGTTACCGACGACTGATTTATCGCATGAATATTCCAACAAGACCTGACCATAAATCGCCATCGCAAATGAAACAATCCGGACTCGAAGCAAACAATCTGCGTCTACGAGCACACCATCCAATTTTCGATAAAACACTGCGATATGATAATAAGGTATTCGACAACTAGTATTCGGCACACGGAGAAAATTGGTTCTGGCCGATCGATTCGCAATTTGCGCCCGCACACGTTCCGCACATCCTCGCCGGGGCGATGGACTAAATAAATAAGGTGGCCCAGCACACACGTGACTGCAATCAACGTGGCAGGCCTCACGATTGAGACCGACGCCGGCGCCGACGCCCATTTCGAATTAGAGCCGACTTCGCGATAACTAACCGCTCGTTACCTCGAATAACTGATCGGCGACCATCACCTATCGCCGATCAAAAGTCGAGGTTGGGTTAACCGTCCCATGAGCATGCCTCCTACTCGTAAGCTCTAAGCCCTAAATGATTATATCGGAAATAATTATATTACAGACAACTCACAAAGACAAAATTTGTATACCTGAAAATGTTGATATATGCCATTGGCATGTTTTATCATCGATTAATATCCAAGGACATTAACATCAACCCACATGAGAGTTTCTTACCATAACATTCGAATATCGATTTTCTTTACAATTACTTTTTTTATGCATTAATTTCAAATACATCTTTTGCAGCGCGGCAGTTTTATTTTTATGTAAATAAAGCATTTTTTAAAGTTTATTTAACTCTTTTAACTTGCTTTTTCTTTCCTGCATTAAATTAATATTACTTGCGAAATAACTAATATTCTTACTAACTGTCGTAGATCAAAAATCCATGTTTCGGATAATGCAAAATAATAAATTACAGTTATTTATTTTGAGTTATCAACTGAGATTTGGTATTCTAAGACAACTGTTGTAAAATAATTAAGAACCTATGCAATTTGGAGTGTAAACAGTGCGAACTCGATAAAAAAATGGAAAATTAAGAAAAAAATATATTGAAAATATTTTACACCTCTTGAAGCTGAAATATTATCTATGAAAACATGGAAAAAAGCGACAATCGCATTAAAGGTTAAACCCACATTATAAGTCATTCAAATCATCGTACGAGACGACATAGCTTATGTCGACGATCCTAATTTCTGAGATGATTTTACTATCTGATATAGTAGGATTATATTTTTTAAAACTACATAATTCTCTACTAATAAACACATCCTAAAAAAAATATAATAAGTTGAGGTGGTCAATAAAAATTGTGGGGCTTTATTGTAACTGAGTGAAAGTTAAAGAAAGAATTTTGCAGCTAAGAAAAATATCATTGTTTAAATGTGAAGTAGAGATACTAAATAGATTAATAATTCAATTACTGAAAATAAAATGTTTAAAAGTAATAGCTGATTTGATGTATAAAAGATATGAAATAAAAATAAGGGTTTCTTAAAATCTGAATTAAAAATATAATATTATATTACTATAGATATGCTCAAATACAATAAAAGTATGATTTTTAATTATTGCGGTAAATGTTTTTGCAACGGGTGAACCAAAGAGTCTACCCCTAATGAAGAATTGAAGAAGAATTACAATTTTATTTAAAATGAGATAAAATTTAAGAAATTTAATGATTTAATAATCGCATTTAAAAAAATTATATAAATATATTTTTAGGTTACATGGATAAGAAAAAAGAACCATTCATTATTAACCGTTGGATTGGTAACATACAGTGCAGATCCAAGATTTTTTACAGCGCATGGAAGACACCCGAGGGTATTAAAAACTAAATTAATAAATCAAATACTAATAAATACCGAATTTAATCAAATATTAATTTAATCAGGATTGGGCTCTTCACATACGATTCGCAGCTCCGGGTGATGCTGGAATGTACGAGTGTCAAGTGCCAACGCATCCTCCTACGAGTTTGTATGTAATTTTGGTCATTGTGGGTGAGTAATATGGATAATAATATTATTAATTGTATAATAAGATAATATATTCAAATAAAAATATTATTTTGCAGAGGCGAATGCTGAAATAATAGGTGGACCAGACAAGATCGTTCAGCAGGGCTCAATGTTGAGACTCAGCTGCCATGTAAGAAAATCGACTGAACCTCCGATATACCTTTTCTGGTATCATGAAGATAGAATGATTAACTATGACCTAGGTAATTTTTATTAATTAACAATTAAAATAATTTCTGTACTGGTTAACAAATCAGTCCGATTTGTTAGGAATCTAATACAATAATTAAGTAACTAAGTATTGCTAAAAAGTATACGATGCAATAGTGAAAAATTACTTCATGGATTGTAAACTTCGGAGGTGTAATTTATACTTTTTATGTTATGATAATGCTTGTCAATCTTCATTTGATCATGAAATATTGGAGACATTATTGGAATCAGTGCCATACCCTACAATACATTAGTTATCTAACAATTCTTGATCAAAGTAAATCAAAAAGGGTTCACGATGTTTTATATTTTTTTCTAAAATTCACAATTATAGATACCAAATTTAAATAAAATAGAATGAGGAGAAAAATAAAATGCAAAATAAGTTTTATTCACTACTTGTGATCGTCAATAAATTAAAAAACGAAAAACTTCGATGTCTGTTCTCTTCATTCATCAATCGAAGAAGCTAATCTTGTTTCGTAATAATACTGTCGAGTTTTTACTATCTGATTATCAAAAACTCTTAACGGTCTATGGAGAATTTCCATATTCACACTCACAGCAATTTATATAGTTTCTAAAATGAAAGCTAAGTTTTCAAGAACATGTACCATGCTGCCAAAATCTTTTTGAAAATATCTATCCTAATGCCTTTTTCACTCATAAACCGCAAAAAAAGTATTCCTGTGAGAATTTGTCACTAGTATCATGATAAATATTATTTTAACCTATTATTAAAGTTTGAATGTAACCTTCTCAATGAATATATAAAAGTTGTACTATATTTTGAATGCATTTTAATATAACTGCCATATATGTGACACATCTATGAAAGCAGTTGAAAACTTCCTAAGGAAAATATGCAGAATTCTAAATGCCACGATTTATTTTTGTTGTAACCATGTTGAATGTTTGCGTTATTGTTGGCAGTAGAAACAGTTTTACGTATTTTAATATCCTCAGTATGTTTAATTTGTAAAAAAAGGGGAAAAAAGTTTTTTTAAGGATATTACCGTTTTAGAAATATCAAACATTTACAAGAAGGCCATGAAGACTTTATAGATAACAAGCACCTTGGCTACAATAATATAACAATCGATGACAATGTAAAATTAAATAAAGAAAATAATTATAAACAATAACCAAATGATTATTAGAGATGTTACCGAGGATGTTGGCAGATTTTTATGATTAGATATTTTGGAGAGCGAACTTCGCTTTTCTTTCATCAAAGCTGAGCTTGGTACTTCACGAAAAAAAACCCTACTTAAAATTTTAATTTCTTAGAAAGATGCATTCCACTGACACAAATATTCATAGCAAGTGTAAAAAATATCACATTCATTTAAACTTATTTTGGTTGATAAGATTTATCATTTTTTAAAAATCAAAGGCAAATATTGATCCTACTTTTCATATTTTATATCAGGGACTGCTTGCTGAAATACAGTCAACCCTTCTATAGCGTTCATATAGGGACAACGTTGTAGAAAAAAACGCTTTAGAAAGTTAGACACCCATACAAAATTTGGGGTTAGGTTTTTTTTAACTTCCTTTGCGATTTGAAGCAAATAAAACATTTAACCCATTTTTATATTTTCAATGACATAACATTAATTGTGTTTAATTCATGTATACTTTTTAACTTCAGGAATAAGCAATTGTAGAACCAATTTTTAAATAGATCTTCCATAACCCATGCTTTTTTATTAGCCCTCCTATACACAGGGCGATTTTCCAAATTTACTACTTTCATTGCACGTAGTTTTAAAGATCGAATAATAACCAATGGTTTAGTTAAATAATCTCCTGAAGTTATATATCGTTTGACTTAGCATGAGATGTATAGCAGCCAAATCTATTCCGATATTGTTGAATTTTGATCCAAACAAAAGGCAAAGTTCATAAAAAAGGGATAAAAAAATCATTTAATATTTAATGTTACTTGGCATGCCTTAAAGTTGCTGCTTTATTCCTCTGGATATGGATGAATATATTTATTATGATTAAACTTCTTGGTGACTAGCATTTTTTAAAAACTTCGAGCCATGCTAGTATATTGGGTACCTCAGTTTTTAATTTCTCACGATTTACTAACTCCTTTAACATAAATTCAACACGTCACGACTAAATTATAAAGCATATCACTATATCGAACGTCAAGATATTGTTGAAGAATTCATTAATTTTTTTTGGGACTTTTCTTGGGTGATTTTTTGAACCAAAGATTTTCCTTTTTAGATTATCTGCATTTTTTAAGTTATTTTAAGCATGCTTTCAAATAAATATATAAAATATCTCAATTAAAACCGTGCAAAAAATAAATACAGTGAACCGGAATCTACATTTTCTCTTCAATTGCGTTATTTTTTATCGGTACCTTTAAAAACAAAAAAAGGCATTTCACAGTAAATAAAATATGTTTTTTCCAAACTTATAAATTATTTTATTTTTTAATATCTTTGCAGATGGTGTGGTTGTTACTCACTCAAACAAAGCAAGTGAATTGGTCATTCAACATGCTGAACCAAGGCATGCGGGAAATTACACGTGTGTACCTGCTAATGCCAAAACATACAGTGTCACAGTACATATTTTACATAGTAAGCAGTCAAAATCAATATTAACTACAAAAAAAAACTATAAATGTACTAATATTATTCCATATTTTTCAGGTGAAACGCCAGCCGCAATGCAACATGGAAATCAAAGTGCCACATCTAGAGCCGATCCTAAACCTAAATTAATCGTATGCTTATTATTGTATTTAACAAGTGTTACTATGTCATTTTTCAGTTCTTTTTCAAATAGCGCTCATTTTATTGCGTAAAATAAGATTATACATAAATGCTAACTTATAATTTATAATAAAATAATGATTAAAACGACGTCAACGGTTGAAAATTTCCCATTTTTAACAATGATATCTAGCAATTTCATATTTATATAATACGCCGTTGTAATCATAAAATATTCTCAAACTAAAAAAAAATATTTTTAAAAATGTTTGTAAATACTATGTATAAATTAACCAATAAATAGATATTTTTAAATAAAATTATTATCTTATATACAATATTTCAAGAATTTAAATTAGTTAATGGAATACGTTATTAGAGCTGAGTGAATGAATGCAAAATTATTTTGTCTATTGCAGATTACAATTAATAAAAAGTATGACAATATTTAAAGTTGCAACAAGATAGAATACAGCGTTTGTTTAAAAAATAATTCACTTAGCTCAGTGTTTAATATAAAATAATTTTGTTTTATATTAAAAAAAGAAATACTATCATCATGTAAACTAGATTAATTAAAACGTATTTTAAAAATAATCATTCAAAAATATTGTATTTATTTTATATGAAAATATAAGAAAGACAATTTAGTTTACTAATTAAATATTACAGAAAATCTAATAATTATTTCAATGTCATAAAAACTATCTATAATATAATTGATGTGTATTCCATTATATGTATGATTTATTTAAAATCATCGATCAAAATATACAATAATCATTATTTGTACATATCTTTACGTACGGAGATGGAAATATCTCCTCATATCTGTGATATTTCAATAATGTGTTAGTATTAAATAAGAACTTGTGTATACTTACATGTCATAGTAAAACATTTTAAAATTCAAATAATTATTTTCGTTTCATATAACATTCCATATTACAACTATCATATAAATCTAAATTTCAGCAAACGTAGAAATAAAATAATAAATTAAACTAATAATACTTCATTGATGCTCATACCTTTGCAGTATTAATGATTTATGATTAAATATTCATACCCATTTGATTTAAAATAAATTAATAGTAAAAAAATTAACTTCATTTGCATAATTTTGTCACCATTTTTAATAAATTTGTGTATATTCATATATATTTTTATAAATATATGTAATTGAATGTCTTATATACATAGTTAGTTTTAAGATTATACTGTAATATTTTAATTTCTGAATGTATATAATGTAAATAAATGTGCAATAAACAACTTTTTAATGCTGTTATGTATACGAATGGAATGAGTTTTTTTAAAAAACATTAAAAAAATTAGGATTCCCGAATTAATAATCAATAATTGTTTATTTTTTTTAATTTCTCAGAATATTCAAAACTATTGGATTTTTTTTTACCTAGCGGTGCCGATCTATTTGGAGCCCCATTTTTCTCGAATAACTGTTTTAATATAAATCCTACATATTACAATATTTTTTTGTATTTGTCTAAAATGTCTAAAGTATAAATATTATAAATAATCATTGTCCTTTATTGTCCGCAATTGAGAAACAAATAAAAACAATATTCGCTTCTGTAGCCACGACGCGATGTTTTCTTGCTCGCATCCGGTACAATGTGCCAAATGCGAGTCAAACGTACGTATACTAGCGACACGTTTTGAGCCGCTATAAAGGATTGGTTAAAATAAAATTATAATAATAAAATTACTATTTTGTTAATTTATTTAGTCAGAGTAGTTATTTTGTATAAAAAGAACTGTTTTGACTAAATAAATAAATTAAGTATATATTTTAACTCGTTAATACAACAATAAATTTAATTGCTTTAATTAATAAATTTAACTCTTACCATTTTTTATACTGTCCACTTTTAGTCGGATCTATGAGTTAGTGTCATTATATTATTTTAAAAAAATATTAAAAGCGATATCTATTGGGAAAATGAATAAGAAGGATTTATAGAGTTTGATTTTATATCCCATTAAAAAAAGTCTTTTTTAAGTAATTTTAAATTAGACAAAAAAAATGTGGGTAAAAATGTTTGTTAAAAGATCTTTTGGGACATTACGCCTGACCCTCAGAGTAGAAAAGGTTAAAGAAAATCAGAACAGTTAGTGACATCTATGCACATGCATATAAACATACGTACAAATTTATCTTGATATTCAGCGACATCTACACATAATTTAAAAAACTATAAACATTAAAATTAGAGACATCTATTGATAGAAAAACTATACTCGTATCCACAAAAATAAATTTAGTTAAAATTGTTTTTGAAAATTTCATGCAGATAATGTTTTACATATAATATATTCCTTCAAAAATCTGTTTTACATATTTTATATTACTATATTAATACAAATAGATTATAGTTTCATTCTGATAACTTAGAAGATCTGTATATTTTTTTATTGAATATGCATGTATGTATGAGCATGTATAAAAATGCAGACTCCACCAATATGTTCCACCCCTGCATGCAATACTGATACATAGTATAATATGTACATATGTATACGATGACCAAAAAACACGAATTTGGTTTTTGGCGGTGAGTACAAAACCTAGTTTCCGCTTTTCCGACTAGTCCCACTACCAAAAATAGATGATATAATTCATGTACACGACATATCCATCTCGTACACAACACACCTTAGAATTTAATATAAAATAGTCTATTTTAAATAATCGAATTCGTATACTCGTACCAGAATTCCAATATTTGGCTAAGGTCAATCAGAGGTGGGCTCTAACTTCCTATTTACATCCGAGAGACACTTAATACGCAATAACCATAGGATTTGTGCCCTAGCCATCGCCACTCTGCTCCCCCATCTCTTTTGGCCATAAAAAATATATTATAAATATTAATATGACCAAAAACAAATCAGGGCGAAAAATGTAATGTCAAACAAATTAAAGACTATGGCTTGTAGGGGAATGCAGGCAGTTCCGAGCTGGCTTATACTGAAAAGCGCTCGTCTGCAAACTTTATTCATCTTTAAATACGCATTTTTAAAAAAAATCAAAAAAATATTTTTAATAATATTTAATATTCATATTTTTAAAATATTAAAAACTCAATTAATTGTTAATAAAAATAATAGCAAAACGATATTTTATAAATAGCCCGTTGATCTTAAATATAATGCATATTTTTTAATAATTCCATAATAAAAGTTATCAATGTAATAAATACTATCTATTAAAATATTATTTATGATTTAGAAAAAAATCCAGATTATTTTTTATTTCTCTGTTAATTTATTCGTTATTAATTCTTAATTAAAAAAGCTAATTACAATTATTTGTAATACTTGAAAAAATATTTTTAGGTTAAAAATAATATTTCGCTTCCTTTTATACCGAGTCAATCTAATATCACCATACATGAATCCCGAATAGCTATAAAAGGGCCCATAAAGAGAGCGAACGAATAACAAATAATGGCAGTTAAGGGTTTAAAAGGCCCATTTGTATGATCCCTGCGCGGCGATGGGCCTTAGGAACCCCACGAGCCTCCGACATAGATTTTCGCCGAAAAAAATTGTTGAAATCGCCATATAACTAGTAAATTGGCGATTTCATTTTTTTTTTATTATTTCGCTACTTCAGTCACGGCACCGTATGGACCCGTTTTCGCATAACGCGATACAAAATGAAAAACACAAATAAACGTTACATACAACATAATTAATTAAAATTTTGGAATATAACAAGTCAACACTATGGATCCTTTAAAATATTATCACAAAACACCATCAACGATGATAATGTAGGGGGTGTGAGGTAATGCACCACAAATGGATGGTGCTAATATAGCTCGCCCCAAAAACCATAAATCACATGGCCGGGCACCAATACGGACTTGCTTGGAGACCCCTGAAAATATATTTTTCCCAGTAAATGTATGTAGGAATATTGTGTTAATGCTATATGCTTTCAAAGAGACATTAAAACATGTTTATACTTACATTTTTTAAACATTAAAATTGCGTAATTTGAATACGTTATATTATTTTAAAATCGATTTTCTTTTGATTTCGTAAATTATTTTAAATAAAAACATGTGCACAATTTGTATTGACACAGAATTGCCATTGACCTTCAAAAATGCTGTGAATTAATAGTAATGTTAATTAGGAGGTATTGGCCGATGGGCGACCCATTTTCCCATCGCCCACCTATTTCCACAATTGACGGCGGGTATCAAGACGAATGACGTCACCTGTCTGCACCAATAATGGACAAGCCGTGTCTGAGCGGAGTCCCTGTTCACTGGGGCCTCCCTTAAGGTCTCCCGAGGGACCCCGGGGAGAGGGACTCTATCGGGCGAAGGGGTAACTTTCGTAATAAAGCGTTTGCCGGGATCTAATATCCATTCGCTTTTGGTTATTCGATCGTTTTATCACGCCGCACTCTCTCTCTCTCTCTTGCCAATCGATTCGCGTTCAAATTAATATTTTAAATTGCAAATCGAACGGAAAATCTATTCATAAAATTTAACTATGACGGTTATTATTAATAATTTGAAAATTTTCATCCCATCCCTTGATATTACTTATATCTAGCCAGATCCGTTTTCTTGTCCAAATTTAATTAAGCCTTCACGTGCTTTGATCAAATTTGCTCAATTGATTTCCCAGAATTCGGTTTTGTTGACAGAGTATATAAACTATTTTCGTCAGCAGAAAATGTCACGAGAATATTTTCATCTGAATATGTTAGTTTTTCCGGATTTAAAATACTGAAAGAATAAATAGCTTGGATTTATATAATTAAATATATAGTAGAATATGAGGAAAATCTAATTATGTAAAGGGTAATAAAGAAATAATAGTTTTAATAAGATAATTACTTGATAATAAAACACTCTAAAAAAATTTATTATCTGGAATTTAAAATATGGAATTCAATTCACATTTTCCCAAAAGTGTTATTATATCCTTATATTCTAATCTGCATGTCAACAGTAGATAGTGCTGTATTTTGAATAATATGTTTGTTAATTATACTTATTCTCTTGCAAGTTCATTTTTTTCGCTTTTGGTTGATATTGTAAATAATATAAGAATCGTTTATATGTTAAAATCCTAGAATACATTAATTATATTCACTCAATGTTTTCTTTATCGACATTTTTAAAGCCTTGTGAATTTACAATTAGCTCACATATTTAAGATATATCACTTATTTCGTGCTAGTTAGAATAAAAAAATATATATTTCTTGTGATATTTTCCTCTACAATCGAACAAGTGTCGCTGACTTTATTTTGTATCAAGGTTGAATTAATCCTTGCATCACATTTAATCAAGTCGTCACAAAGGATTTCAATAAGGCAAATATGGTAATCTCGGTCCATTAGAGAAATAATTATTTGAACGATGGGCTGAAAATAAAACATTAGATTGTAAATATTTTACAGCCATGCTTTTATTTAAATGAAAAGCAGTATTAGCTAATATAAGTATTGCTTTCTGTAGCAACTTCTTTCTTAATTTTCGAAAAAAAACACACTTCTGGAAGCTACATAGTTTCACACCAATCTTCAAATATCTTTATATCCATCTATACTACTTTCTGGCTAATAATCAATGAGAAAATGTATTATTTCTGCCCCTTTCAAGGGTCTTGGTTTTTAGCTATTCAATCCCCAGTTTAATTTTTGAGTTTCAGATGCGTGCGCAAACAGTTGACAACATTGAAGAATCTTATAAGTCGAAAAAGTAGACCGCCGACCAAAAAATAGACCGTCTTTTTTTAAGTAAGACCGCATTTTTTTAAGTAAAAGCCGACCAAAATGTAGACCGTCCTTTTATCAGTTTCAAAGGCGTCGTGTTATTTTCTTTAGAACTTTTTTATAAAAATACAAACCACCAATGTATTTACTAGAAAAAAACTAGGAAATCTTTTTTTTCGTAATATTTGTTAATGTATTACGTTATGTATTGTTGGCTGACGAAAAGGCCTAACGTGTTTTGATGTATTTGACGATTTCTAACTTGTGGAAAAAAAGGAAAGATTTTTTTTTTAAAAATAATATTGGGATGTTGTCTCAACCTCCCTATTCACCGGTCTACTTCCTATTCACCTATTCATATGGTCCCTTGCGATTTTTTTTATTCCCAAAGAAAAAATACAAAGAACGACGTCTTGTCAGCAATGAGGAGATAAATATAAAATTGAACAAGTAGTTAATTTCATAACGAATATTTGCTATACAGAGGGGAAAATAATAATGATGAACTTTTAAGTAACCATCAAAAATATTTTTGGATCGAGGATATGATTTCATATTTCAAATGCATCTGGAATAATTTCCCGTGTTTAAGAAAACCGTTTATAAATATGTTTTAATAAAGTTAAAATAATATAAGGAATAGCGGATAAAATAAATTCAAAATTGTAGAGATGTGGGAACAACTACAAAACGATTAGTAAAAATATGTGGATGTTACCTTTAAAAAAATCCCATTAAAAACCTACGGTAGGCATAATTAGCACATATCAAAACAATAGCTTTCAGACAGACTCCTGCGATAATTGGCACATCACGTTTGACCAAATACAATCAAAACGGTCCGAGCTGTTGTCAGATTTCATCATGAAATCTGAAGCACCGCCAGATGCCAAGATGATTTCGAACACGGCGACTCGGAGAATAGTCATATTTGGTCTTGAAAATTCTTCATATGTCCATAGCACTAAACGACGAAATAGGCGTGTATGGCACATAAGCCAGTCGCCAATAGGTGGTCGGGGGTAGAAACGATTTCGAAGCCCGTTCTATTTTACGGGTTTCGATTCCATAAACTGTCGGCCCGACTTAGCACACCCTCTTCCAGGCAGTTTATGTTCCCGGCCGAATCCCACAGGTTCTCCCCTCCCAAAACCCCGAAGGAAAACCCATTTTTTCTGTTCCGTATTACTGTGGACATTATTTACTAGGCGCATATATTCATAGAGTTTTAAAAAGCGTTTAATTAAGCGAATAGTTGGCGAGGTAGGTGCGGTTCGCCGATGCGACGTTGTCAATACCCAAATGAAAATATGACACTGTTGTAATTGCTATTGATAATGTTTTCAGTCTATTTTATTTTATTTACTAAAAAAAATACCAGTATTTTTTATCATTTGCGATATGCAAACGCATGTAAAGAGTATGAGCTGTTGATGGAAACTTAATGTGAAAGTTTCACCAACAAGGACTATCATGAACTGACAGAATATAGCAATGACTGAATAGTTAATCATAATTTTTGACAATAAATCAAATCACTATTCTCCATCGAGCTTACAAGATCCAATATTTTTTTAAAATTTATTTTAAAAACAATTCATGATTGTTATTACAGAATAATCCAGGTCATAATAACAATACAAATACCGGATACCGAAAATTTTCTGAAAGTATCTATCTTCACATTTGGCGGAAGAAAAAGCACATGCGAACGAGCTCGTTGGTAGTAAGGTGGCAATCACAAGGGCAACTCGCACAGTACAAGAGCGTTATGTCTCATGTCAACTAACGGCTTGATGAAGTGCTTTCCTAAGTAAATCAGCTTTCTTTTTCTAAGATTTATATAATCTCGAAAACACTGTACTCATATGCTGTGGTACAAACTGGGGTAGAATTCAAACTCCCTCGTGTAGAGATATCTTAGAATTTTTTTCTGGATTTTCGAAGTATGGCGCCCATATTAATATAATGGAACCTAATTCGAGCAAGCTCTAAACCAATGTATCGTATAGTACTTCCATAACTAAGGTATGTAGTGAAAATTTCTCAAACCAAATATTCTTGATTATCAAACACAGCGTTTCCCAAAGTGTGAGCCGCGGCTCCCTGGCTTTATAAAAGGGCGCCGCGAAAAATTCAATTAAACAATTCGGCAAATTTGTTGGAATTCCCAATTCTCGAAATTTTTGCGTTATGTTTTTGCGCTCGCTTTTCTCAAGAAAGTCAACAATTTTGAAAAAAATTAACATATACGTCCAATACATGTATACTAAATTTCAGCTTTACGTTAAACAAAATACCGAGTGGGAAGAGTTTCTAAGTCTGTAGTCAAAGATTAGAGATTACTTTGATCTAGAAAATGTTGAGACGAATTAAAATTGCTCAAACGTGCAAAGAATTGATGTCCAACTGCAACGAAAAGGGCATCTTCCGTCGATATACCAAATTTAAAATTTTTTATATCATCTGCAAATAGTAAAATTTGAACAATAGAACCCGATGAATATAATTTATAAATAATTCTCAGCCCCTATTCTTTTACTCCTATGGCAATTATGATTATGCTGTCATTGACACGATGAAAATATTGAATAAAAAGTTTGCGATTATTCGCAGATCGTAACAACGGTAGAAGAAGTCCAATGTCAGCAATGACCGAGAGAAGGAAATCTCTTTACAAAAAACCGCATACCAAGACGGGTTGGTGCACTACAGTATAGACGTAAAAGTGGAGTTCTCACGCTATTGTAAGACCCCGACTCTCTTGGCCTCGACTACCATTCGAGAGTCTGGTACGGCACAAATATTTTCATGTATCTGGTGGCTAGCAAATGATGATGATGATAAATAATTAAGGTTACGGTGATTTTATTTCCTTAAGAAAATAAAGATTTACATTCGGAATCGTTTTATAATTGAAGATAAACTAGTTGTTTTTTTTTATTGCATTACAACTAAAACGGTATTTCTCTTAATAACTCAGATTTGTGTACTAAAACACTACATTTAGTACATGTACTAACTTATTATGTGTATTTTTTCTATTCATAATGTTTGATTGAGAAAATATTTATTAATAACAGTCAACCCTCCTATAACGTTTCCACTAAATTGCTTCTTTCTACAAAATGCTAATATTTTCGAGGTCAAATTACTTATTTCGTAAATATATAATACATTGCCCAGCGAAATATAAGTCGATGCTCTTTGGTTGACGAGGCATTTTGTGGAAAATAGTGATTGAGAGGAAACGTTATAAGAGGACTGACTATATAAACATCCAGCGACCAATCAGCCGAAGAAAGTTCGACATTTTTTATAGGTGAAATGTTTAAAAAATTCAACCCATCTCATTGTTTTGTCGCTATTCTTCGACCTTAATGAATTATTTTGACACTATATCTATTCCAAGAGGTTATCATTTACAAAACAAAGTACGAAAAACTTTTAAAGAATGCTAGTTAAGCTCTACATGATCCTCATATAACGCTCAAATGACACTCTACAAGACTCTCAAAGAAGGCTAAACCTAAGCCCTACATGACCTTCATCAGGTCCATCCTTACATGCGGATCTGAATGTACGAAACAAGATAAACGGAAACTATATTGGATTAACGTATATCCTGGAGAAAAGGATTCTCGACGATTAGACGACGAGGAGCTCTACCGCATATATTAATACAAGGATATACCGGTCACAGCCGTGGTCAGAGTGATCAGAACCCGGTGGGGCGGTCACGTGTCAAGGATGCGTGACAGTCAGCCGCCAAAAAGGCTTGTGATTAACAAGCCTTCTTGTCCCCGGAGGAAAGGAAGACCACGGTTAAGATGGTGGGCCTGGGTGCAGAGGGACATTGCATCATTGAAACTTACCGGAAGATGGAGCGACGTAGCGGCAGATCGGATAAAATGGAGAAGGCTGTTGAATGAGGCCAGAGCTTTACAATTGGGCTGTTGCGCCTATGATCAATGTTGAATAAATATAAATAACATTTCTAAATCCTTAAAGTTGTTATAACATTTAATTATATTTATTTTATGTACATCCGATGTAACCAGTTTCAAAGTAAATGACAACTTAATTAGAACGAAATTATTTAAATATTATTTTTATGAGATGTGTAGTATATTATTTTTGATATATGGTATCTAATTGAGATTCACAATGATAATCGTGAAATAATATTAGATGCGTCATTTCGCAAAAACGATATATACATATAAATAGCATTGTGCAAACAAATAATTTAACGCCTTTATCGGGAAAATATGATATTTTCACATGCCATTTTTGAAATTTCAAACAAAATATTTCACATCACCCGCAATTCCAGGAATGCGCCATGAAACAATGCAAAATTAGTAAGGGAAAATTTGCACCAGGAGTCCCATCCCTGCTGACTTCGCATTCCGCGTCAACTCCACAGTGGGGCGTGTTCGTTTAAAATAATGGCTCGACATGCTCTGTCCACATTAGTCGGTTACATAAGATGCATTATCTGGATACTTTTTCGGTTAAGTCACGATCATATCTCGGGTGTATCCGCGTGGTGTTTGCGCAACAAATTAAAATCTGTACTCGTTTGCAGAAGCACTTAGGAGCCGGGTAATGGAGACGAGTAAGACCGGTAGCTCGACCGGTGAGAAGATGCTCGCTGTGTTTGGCATAGAAATTTACACGAGTCGCCTCGACCAGTTGGGAAATTCGTTTGAATGAATCAGAACGCTTGTTATACTTGTGACGAGTGCCAAGGCCGTCGTCGGCCATTTTATCCGTTCGGCCTGGGGGCTGGACGAGATGCATCCGTCGGTAGTGGCACATTTTCCTATTATCGCATAAAACTGCAGTAAAGGCTGCCCTACATTATTTATCTTAATGATAAATATAAAAGACTAAATCTTTTGATTTTGAGCAACATTTTTAAATAAAAATCAGTGACGGCATGATTATATACACTGCGGAGCTGCAGCACCCCAAGCAAAATAAGGAAAAATATAATATATTTATAATTCGATCCCACAAGAGCGCTGCCTGCTTGTCAGCGTTGCCGGCGTCATGTATTGGATGGATACGGGCCGGTAGCAGAGTGCGGGGGAGGGGGGAGGGGTGATCACTGCTAAGCGCCGTGTCGCGCTACGACTCGATGCGGTCATTCTGACTCACTGTAGCGCAGTCAATTTATTTATTATTGTTTATATTATTTAGTATTTTTAACTCACATTATTTTTTATATTTTAAATACAATTTCGGCGAAATATACTTTTTAATTTTTAATATTCCGCAGGACCCTTAATTAATTTACCCACCAATCGCCACTGATAAAAACTAAAAATAAAATATTATTAAATTAAAAAGTTTTTTATACGGTTTAAAGCTGCTACCTGATTTTTTACGGAAATAATAATATCCACATCAGCTTTAATTTAACGAAGATTATTAATTTAAACAAATTTATTAAATATTTGCATCATAACAGATATTAATAAAAAATATACAGGTTGTCTCAAAAAATGTATATACAGAATGAATGATTATTATATATTATTATTTTTACATATGTTATAAAATCAATCGTCACATTTCGTGTTCATATGCTTTCGCTATATAGAATGCGCATTCTCCCGAGATGATGAACCAATCAGAGCGTCCGCATCCTTTTAATATACAACAAGTCACTTTTTAATAGCTACTACAAAAACCCCGTTTTCGTCAGTCAGTAGTTGGTCGTTGTCTTTTCGACAGATGACAGGGTGATTCGTTCACGCTGTGATCTCTGTCACTTCTCCGTGACTTTTCTCGTACCAGAGATGCGTCTTTACGATCTTTATTTACATCGTCTCGTACCAGAGATTCGTCTCTGGGATCTTTTATCTTCACATCTATATTTATATATCATCGAACTGACGACATATGCATTTCATCAATAAACATCATAATCTTCAAAACAAACTGTGTTTCACTTTAATACCGATCTTCGAAGCGATCGTCAAATACCGGACGGTCGAACGTTTCGCCGCCAGCGGTTGGATGCCCATTTTAATAATGGGTGACAATTCGCGCGTCGTAACAATTGGAGGCAGCGACGGGTTACCTTTCTGATATCGGTACTATCGTCTCGCGTCTCATTAACATTTTGGTGGTAGCGGTGGGATACCATTTTTTGGTACTCTTGTCTCGCCCCGTCAACACATATAATTTATATCTAAATTGCAAAAGAATCTACATAAAATGTACAACTTTTGCTTTTGTTTAACATGGACGTTCTGGTCAATACACTACTGATAACGATGGGCTATTGATTTACAAACTTGAACAAACATTTAATTTAGAGTTGTGGCCCATTTTTGCTCAATTGTGGCTTTTAATTTTTCCAAAGTGGTGAGTTTTCGTCCAATCTTGTTTGGAAGATTCTCATCAAGATGCCCTTACAGCATGATGATAGTGTAAAGGTGCTCAGTCCTGACGAAAATAAAATTCGGCATTTTGATCAAAGTCTTTCTAAATGTGTGGTAAAATATATTCTTACAGTGAGGATGATGATGATGATGATTTCGTATGGCTTTTACTTTGCCATTCATCGCATGCTTGGCTTTTTTTGGAGTTGCCATCGTCTTTTCGAAGCACGCCAAGAACAACATTAGTTGGCTACCTAATTCTGGTGCATGATTGATCTATTAGCCTTCGGGTATGGTATTGCTTCCAACCGAACGAGTTTCCTCGTTGCCACTGCGATCTAGAACTTAAAGGGCCGGAGCGGCGATCGTGTTGGCTCCCGGTAATTCAAGAGGTTATCCTTTTGGGGCCATTCTACGGCGAACTTCTCTGTCTGCCGTCCCGTTCAGATATCGATATCGTGTAAATTCAAGTAATTGGCATCATTAAATATGTTTTTATAGGACATCCTGTATATCTGCAATCGATTTTTTTTTTGTTTGATGTGACTGTATTTTAAAATTCATCCCGAATTATATTCATAAATACATTTAAAGAAAAAATGAATATAAAGTTGGCGCAAAACGTGGCTCGGTGGCAAGTGCGGAACGGCAGACAAATCCGTCACGTCTCCGTCATGTGTTTCAATCCGCCGGGCTTAGTCAAATCTCTCGTCATTTCAAACCAACTTCTATGCTTTCATATCGCGGTTTTCTCGCTCCCCGACGAAGCGACCGAAGGAATTCTAATTTTAAAAAAAAGTTTATTTCAGGGACAACTAAAATGAAAAATCGTGGGCGAATAAAAATAAAAGTTGAACAACATTATGGTCCAATTTAACGCAACCTATTGTCGTAATTAAAATTCGCAGATGTGATTCCCAAATAGCAACTGTCCAAACGCAATCGTCACCAATTACAATTCGTATATTAGTCGGTTTTGACTGTGCCGTAATCCGAGGAATGCGGGCGTCTCCGTCGGAGTGGGCTGGGGGTGTACAGGGTGGGGTAGGCTGCGTCTCGCTAATTGAATCAAAGGCAGCCGAGCTGACAAAGCAAGAATGCGCGGCCCACCGCCAGCTACCGCCGCAACCACCACCCCCACCCCCTGCCCATATTCGCCACAACAGAGAGCGTGCCCTCTGTGCCCGCGACGCATCCGAGCTGCGTTTACGCAAACACCAATAACCCACCGCAAACACTCAATAATTGTGCTTAATTTTTTAGTTTGTTAAAAAAAACTGTATAATGAACGTGAGTAAAGCGCAGTGTTTAATATTCCTATGAAAATTAAATTAAAAACCGGTTACCCATCAATTTATAGTTATTATCGGAACAAATGTTGATTTTCAAGTATATACAAATAAAAAAACACAATAAAAAATAATCGTATTATTTTCGTATTCAAGGTATGTTAAAAAACTTATGTGGAAATTTATCGCATACTATATAAGTTCAATTGTCACCAACGTATGTATCTTGATGCAGTCATTTTGCACGCTTACTTTATGATCGACTGTCAAAAAGTTTCACGTTAGCGGTGCCCGTTTTTTGATTTGTGAAAAAAATGGAAAATACGATTTTTATTTTTATAGAAATGTTTAGCTAACATTGAAGAGACAAAGACATAATCGCCGGAGAAGCTAAACGACATACGCGTTCCGAAATTGTTTCAAATATTGGAAAAGGCGCTGGCATAAGTATATGAAGTATATCTGAAAGTGGCTAATATTAACCTAGTGTACCGATGGGGTCTATGGAGACCCCAAATACTACATGTCACACACTTTTTGTATTTGTCTAAAAAAGTCTGAAAAATAAATAATACAGATAATCATTGTCCTATATTGACTGCAATTGCGAAAAAAATAAAAACAACAATATTCGCTTCTATTGGCTCCACAGGCGCGATGTTTTTTCCCATGTGATTACACGTGCGACGAGAGATCAGTCAGCAAGTTCGTGTATCATTGACGCGTCATATTGATAAATTAAAAAATCCAAAATATCGACCTAATTACGGAGCATATCATGAATATATTTTATTTTTACTATTAGAATAATCCTTTTTTTTAAAAATGACATATTGAAGAATTCATCAATATCTGGACTTGAAATACTTGGGGTCTCTGAGAGACCCGCGGTTGTTATCGAACCGCCGTAACGGATGGAATAACCCGTCCGTCAATAAGACAATATCATAAGACATCAATCATATCAAAAGACAATATTAATACTTATCAATAAAATAAGGATTTTTATCAGAAACCTGACAAAATTTAATAAACTTGACAAATCTTGCTTAAACTTGATTTCAGCTCTAGAGCGCTTGATTGTTAGCCTTGACTTGGATTTTGTAATCAAGTATGTTTATAATTTATATCCGTAAAATTTATCACGC
Source organism: Philopotamus ludificatus (assembly GCA_022495035.1). NCBI lineage: Eukaryota > Metazoa > Arthropoda > Insecta > Trichoptera > Philopotamidae > Philopotamus > Philopotamus ludificatus. The sequence continues at coordinate 8,833 of JAGXCT010037140.1, read as the reverse complement.
AGTCTTAATTTACTTTCAAATTTTTAGTCAAAATTAGAGAAGTTATTCAGAAAATATTATTGTACAGTAGAATTGTCGTTTTATATTCCTTCCATAATTCCTTCAGTGTGTCTCTAGTGCTATCATCTAACTCGATATTTGCTAAAAAGATTTCAATTTAATCTTCGTCGTCCGTCATCTGATCGAGGAAAATTTTAGAATTAAAAAGCAAACGGTGTATTACTCTATGCCAATATGATCATGAAATAAATATATTAATTATTTTATACTAATATAATAATATAATTTGAATATAGTCCCTTAACTTGGCCCCCTTTGTATAGTTATGATTATGCATTTTTGTTTACACGATCCTTTATAGTTTATACAGACAATTTAAATCTTTATAGCGATATAAATTACATTATGGTAAGTAAATAGTAATATCATAAGCAAAGTTTAGATTTAATTTTTAAATAATTAATATGTTTTTGATTATTTAAAATATACGTTGATTTATTAATATAAAGATTTCACGCCTGACATGACAATAAAAATCTAGATTTAAGAACATATGTTAATTGGCTAACTAATTATGATAGAATAAATTTGATTAAATCCACAGCATCTTATATTTAAAATAATCAGCTTATGCTTTCGAACGTTTTTTTCTTATTTACTTAATTTCCTCTTGAAAAAATATTAAAATATTTATTAAGTCGGTGTCTACGCGGGTAGTGTTACTCCGCGCGATGTAGAGAAGAGCGCTGTCTCCTTGTCAGCGCTGACAGCGTCGTGTATTGGATGGATGCGGGCCGGTAGCGGAGTGCGGGGGGGGAGGAGTCTTTGAGCTTCGTGCCACTCATCACTTATTTTATTATTGTTAATATTACTTTGTATTTTTACCTTACCGATTTTTTTATATTTTAAATAAAAAAATATGAGCGAAATATACCATTTTAATTTTTAAAATTCCGCAGCACCCCATTTGTGTATTTAATTTCATTTTAAATTATAATAATAATAATCATATATACCTCTAATCAAAAATTGAGAAATGATTCAGGTTATTTAATGCGTATAAGGTAGAGAGAATGTCCATAACTATCAGAATTAATGAGAGTCTATATATAAACGAATAGATGAGAATTTATAATACAGTCGATTTTTTATTACAAAAACGTGTTGAAAAAATATTTGATGTTGAATTAAACAAATTTTCATTGGTGACATATCCTTAACAATATTTTGAATAAAATTAGTATCTAATTTTGAAAAAAATCCAATGCGATATTTATTATTGTTTATTATTATTTTTTTCACTGCATTTAAATAAAGAAATCCGCATAAAACTGATTTTATTTTTATTTTAAATCATCATTCAATTTATTAATGAGATATTTTCAATAAAAAGGCTCGAATAGGAAATATTCAGGATCTAATTATGAATTAGATATGTGTTTAATGGGATGTGCGAAGCACTTGCTCTACGGAGCAACAGCATAGATCAGACATCTTAATGAACACATGTTCCAGGTTATATTGATAAAGAGGTAATTTAAGTGAGCTCAGGAGGCTGCTTTTGCCAAGGCCGGCTCCTATGGGAGCGACAGGGATGCCATCCAATTTATTAGTCCAATTTGGAAGTTGCCAACGATGCCGAACTTCGATACCTCTGGCTAATCAACGTTTGTTCTCCAAATAAAAAGCATAACTAAACGAATTATTGCAAGCAAAAAGTTTCATCAAACATATTCGACACATAGTCTGACCCCTTCCCCATTATTCCACAATACGGTAATGTGTTTGACTTAGAGCTTTGTGAATAATCGGATGTGAATTATTGTGTTTGTATACGAGTGTAATAATTGGGAGGGTAGTTAGGGCAAATAATAACACGTGTCCTGTCAATCCTATTAGTGCAACCATTATACACGATATTGAATTGTATTATTAGTTAATTTATAAATTTAAATAATAAAAAAAACATATTTAACCTAAAAAATACTTTTACGTTTAATTTTTAAATAAAAATATAATAAATTAGACTTACCGCATCCAGTTATCCCTACTAGGCTGTATTCTTACCTTTGCGTTGATATGAACTCTCTTCTACTGGAAATCTTCTAAATCTAATAATAAAATTCGTATGAATTATATATTTCTCGATTTGTTCATGTCTTAATCGCCCTGTTACGAATTATAATTAAATCGACTACCTCTGCCTGTAGTTTCCAGAAGCACACTACGCTGAACTGCTATGGTCTGTAAACATCTCGATCTTCAACCACCAAACACTATAACACCAATGAAATAATAAACCACTAAAACACCACGACGCTGACTCTAATGAAAAAAATCTTTTTTTTTAATAAATAAATGAATTGCGATAATTTGAATTTAAATTTTTCATTGCTTAGAGACGCTTATTATTTCAGAAATAATTTTATAATACATTTTTTCACTGTCATATTTCTTGATTCATAATATTGATAATTTATATGACAACGATGAATGTATGGAATAATATAAAGATTCCAAAGGGCTATATATCTCTCAATCCGATCCATCCACCTTCTTCTTTTTCCTCCATAATGCTCTGTAAAAGTATTAACTTTTACGTGTTTTCTATGGTGTTCAAAAGCTTGCCGCTCTTTGGGGAAAAATGTTTGAGGCATTCTGGAATTTTAATCATTCTTCGATAGCATCACATTTCGAATGCTTCCAGACGGTTATTCTTCGCTACTACCAACGTACTCCCAACTTGTCCATCTTCTCGATCTTAGTATATTGTAAACCTAATTTTAAATATGGATTTTTCGATTTGAGACTTATTTAGTTGATTACATTTATTTCTTTGACTACGATAGGTGAATGGCATAACAAAAAGAATACAAAGCCCCAATAACTTATATAAAGACTTTTGATAACGATTCTAAAATATTCCCTAAAGTATCAAAGCATGACACTGGTTAATTTTAATATTATTTCAGTTGGATAGAAATGTATATTATTAATTATATAATTATTTATTCAACGAAGGACAAATGGCATTATATTAATTATTCCAACACGTTAAATTACCTACATAAATATTTTTATAAAACATGTGGAGGTAATCTTCAGTCACTTCCTCTTTCATACCCCTGGTCAGTGTTATAAGGAATTCCCTGAATTCGCAGTTTTCGTCGGACACCTTTTTGACTACTAACTAGGCTCGGTCGCGATTAATTCACATTATAGAAATAATCTGCATGTTACCTACAAGTCATGCCACTGGTTATATATTATAATCATTTCGACAGCCATCAATAAAGTAAACCTCCAATATAGCTAATTATATCAAGATACATCGTAGCTACTTATGTCAATATACATATACATTTTTGTATGATTGATACAATAAAAAAAATGACAGTTGAATTTATACGGTTCGCAAAAAAATAATCAAACCTTGTATATCAATATTTTTTCTTCGTCGAATACCTTCGTCGTTTTCAGACGTAAGTGAAGTATTGTTCCTTGATATTTTTCTATAAAATTGTCTTTGGCTAGCTGGAACATTCTGGAGCTCCCAATCCAGGCTAGATACGAATGTTGCAGAGCTACGACACCTTTTAATTCCCAACCACCGTTTCCCCTCCATTTCCCTTGTCTGATTCTTCCCTTACCTGATGGTCTGTAAAAAGTGATACATTGGCTCATGAATGATGTGTAGAATGTTAAAAAAATGTACCGGAGCTCACGAAAGAAAATCGTATTCAAATAGCATTTAAATGAAAATTAAAGCGGTTTTTCCTCGGCAAAGAGGAATTTAATAAAAATTATTTTTTTATTGTCTTTTTTAAATTAAAATTCTATAAAATAGACTGGTTCTATCTATCTGTAAATTATAAATTGAGTTTATTATTTATTTCAAAGAGTTCCTAAATTTGGAAAAAAATTATATCTCGGAATCATGTTTCTAAAAAGTGGTCACTCACCGTCGAGGGAGAAATACTGCGCCTCTCTGCCTGTATTATGGGGCGGATTGGGGGTGATAAACTTATAGAATAAAACAAATCAAATGCACGGTCTTTTCGGCGGTTTCGATATTTATTATCACTCATTCTTTAAAAAAATATGTTTCCAATCGCATCGAATACGATAATTATTATATTTTTATTAAATTTTCCGCCGTACGTCTCATTTTAAATTCCACGAGACGGCGTAGAAAGCAATTACGCACTTTAATATCAGAAATTTGAAGAGTTGTCCACGTACATTTCGGTATTCGCAGCCGTTTCGCTCGCAATAAATATGATAATACGGCAGTAGCCGAACGGCGAGTATTAATGAAAGCTCTGAATTGCCCTTCGTTACAAAAAAGCTCTCAACTCGAGATTTTAATAAATAGATAATAACGCCGCGCGAGCGCTCGACTCCCGCTCGAATAGACATCGTCCATAATCTAAATTCCGGCGAAAGCTTTCAGCGAGAAAAAAGCGGGTCGTCGCCGAAAGTTTCTGCCGGGCGGAAAGGGGTGCGCGGGGCGCGGCGGCGGCCGAAACTTGGTAGCCGAGATTTTCCTCTAAATGTCACGGCAGGAAATCAAGAGTAATGCTAACACGAAACTGCACTACGGCCAGTCTCCCGGGAGACAAAATGGCTGCGCGGCTGTGCCATCCCCCCCGGCGTCTTCCTCCTCCCCCGCCCTCCGCCCCGTCGAAGCAGACCTTGGCGGATTCACTTTTCCGACCGGCGATATCCCGCGTGATTAATGGCGTCGAGCGCGTTTGATGCCCCGCGCCATCTGCTACCGGTTTTATCTGCGAATTTTATTTAGATTTTTTTTTGTATTGATTCATTATTTACCCTCCGCAATCGAGGACAATTCTTGTCAACTCGTTACATAATCTACACATTAGAACAGCGACAAAAAAACATTATAAACTTAATAATAATATTTTTATTCACATATTAGAAGAACCCAAATGTAAGGTCGTATTTTTTTAAAGAAACTCAAACACTTATTCTAATCATTTATTAAACTTAAACTATACAAAATAATTACTATTATTTGCTATAACCTATTGCCATCAATAAGTAAATTGAAAATGCCTTTCTTATAAAACTCTCCAGGTTTAGAATCGAAAATGTCTGAAAAGGCCGATATTATTTCATCTTCTGATATAAAAAAAAATTCTCGTAAATGCACCGATGATTAAATTGTGCAGAAATAGTTGCGACTATTATTTTCCTCCAGTAACTCCAGTAACAAATACTGCGCCTCATGTGTTGGTTTCTCTCAGTCAACGTATGGGGGACCCAAACACCTTCTTTTTGATTTTTTCCCCTTTTTTTAAGGTATCTTGGAGTTGACGACCAGGAAGTACCGGCTTTTCTCGATAATTCTTCGATACTGAGAGTCGGATTTTTTTCAACCTCTTCTTTCAGAGGGTTGATTCATCCACTTCACGGGGCTGTCCACTTTTAGACTCATTTTTTAAATCAATATTGCCGGATTTAAATTTTTTGAACCATCTTTGACAATTCCTGATGTTTAATGCGTCTCCATAAACATCGCAAATATTTTTTCTTGCCTCCATTCCGTTTTTTTTGGGCAAAACTGAAACAGCATTCAACTACGCAAATGTTCTTCCGAAGAACATGTCTCGGATATTTTAAAGGGACACGTAAAAAAAAAATTTTCTACGCAAAACGAAGATTGAAGACTTCTAATATTATTAATATTTATCGATTATAGATAGATATCAATAGACTATAGACTAGTTCCGGTCAATAGACTACTGATAACGGTAGTCTATTCTTTCACAATCTTTAACAAACAATTCATTTATTCAATGTTATGGCTGGTAGGTAACATGTATATTATTTCAATAATGTAGTTAAACACGACTGAGCTAAGTTAGTAGTCGGATAGGTATCCGACGAAAACTATGAATTCTACTAATACTTTATAATACAGGCCAAGAGGTATGTAAGAGGAAGAGACCCATTACCTCCGCATGTTTTATAAAAATATATATGTAGGTAGTTTGGCGCGCTAGAGTTAATCAATTTAATGCCATCTGTCTTTCGTAGAATAAATAATTATAAAACAAATAATATATATAATTAACCAGTGTCGTGGTTCGACACCGGGGGGGGGGGGGATATTAGTGTGAGAGACTTATTCACCTTGCATCTTTAGAAACTTTATCAAATATTTTTTTAATTCTTCCGGTGTCGTCGGTTTTCTGTCATAGACTCTATTTTATAAGTTTGCCCACAAGAACAATACTAGTGGCGTCAGGTCTGGAAAACGAGCAAGGTATTCTATGGAACCTCTTCGTCCAAGCAATCTGTTTGGAAGAGTATTATCAAGATATCTTCTTACGACAACTATGACTGTGTATAAGAGCATATCTTGATGAGAAACAAAACTCCTCCCGAATAAAATGCGGTAAAATAGATTCTTTCGACAAATTTATGTAATTAAGACCAGAGTATTTTTTGGGATATTTGGGATATATAACGATATGTCTTATTACAATTTCATACTAGACTAATTAATTGTAGCTGTAAAATCAAAGTGGGACTATTTTGACATATTTTGCGCTAAAAATATAGATTTTATGTTCTTAATAGAATGATTATAATATAATATTGAAAATATACTGTTTTTTTAGAATATTTTTAGCTCTTTTTAATAAATAACTAATCAAATCGTTAGAATTTTTTTATTTTATCTAGTTGAGATTATTTATTCCAGAGAGAGCATGCTAATTTTTAGAACTTTTTCTCAAAACCTCTTGATCATAGACACTAATTTTCCATTGTTGGATTGCAACTTCATTTACAACGTTCTAAAATTCAATCTAAACTTGATTTGTTGATGCTACTAATCTCATGACTTGATTGTTTAAAACTCTTTCTAATACTCTTTATCAACTCAACAAAAATCAACATTTATGTTTACTTATTATATTTGGGGAAAGTAGCTGAGTTAATTATGATTCCAAAAATTGGGAAAGATCCCGAAAAGGCAGAGTCCTATAGACCAGTGCTCTGCAACCTTTTTTCATCTACGGGACACCAAAATTCTTCCTAGAATTCCGCGGCACACCAAAAGCTAAAATATATAGGTATTAAATTGATTCACAATGAAAAATTGTAAAATTTCAATGACAATTTATTTGACAGCGGCACACCTGTATTCGGCTCACGGCACAACAGTGTGGCACGGCACACCGTTTGCGGAGCACTGCTATAGACCAATAAGCTCTTCCTTATAAAAATGAGACCATTTTTAATAAACAATAATATAATTCCAAAACATAAATTCGTTTTCCAAGAATGCCACTCTATTGTCGAACAAATTCACAGAATTGTTCACAAAAAAAACAACGACCTAGAAGAAACAAGGTATTGCTCTGCGACATTTCTAGATATAACTCAGGTCTTCGACAGAGTTTGGCATGAAGGACTACTGTACACAATCAAGAAAAATTTTCCTCATCACTTTTATATAATATTAAATTCATATATCTCAAACAAACATTTCCACGTTAAGCAAAATGAAGAAAAAACCGCACTGTATCCGATCAACTCTGGAGTACCACAGGGAAGCGGAATTGCCCCAACCCTATGTTTACTTTACACTGCCCAACAGCGAAGACACCCTAATCGCCACCTATCCTGACGACACGGCTCTCCTGGCATCACACGAGGATTCAAACAAAGCATCCGAAATGCTTTAAAAAAGTTTATCACATATTCGCCATTGGCTAAAAATGTGGAATATTATACCAAGCCAAGTCAGTCCAAATAAATGTTGCCCTAAGAAAATGAAACTGCCCTCCTGTAAGTATCTATCGTGTGCTACTGTCCCAGACAGACTTAGTTAAATACCTAGGAATGTGTTTAGATCGCCGTATAAACCTTAAAAAAACACATTATAAATAAGAGATAGCCAATAGAAATAAAATTGCCAAATCTTCACTGGCTCATAGAACCACATTCAGAATTATCCCTAAATAACAAACTGCTAATCTATATAAATCCATATTGCGACCGATCTGGACATATGGTATTCAAATCTAAGGCACAGCAAAATCCTCGAAATAAAAATAATAGATCGCTTCCAATCCAAGACGCTACGCATGATCACTGGTGCACCTTGGTTTGCGCCTATCGACGTAAATAGAAATAACCTAAAAGTCCTCTCGGTGTTAGAACAAATCGAGTCCTACACCAATGAATATAATGTAAGACTAAAAAATCATCCCAATAAACTGGCATAACAGCTCACAAAGGAAAACTCAAGTACGAAGAGGCGTTTAAAAAGGACCAGAATATTTAATATCATAAGAAATGATGAATAAGGCCCTCGCCTTGGAGATAGGATCACTGGATTCTTGTTGCTTATAAAATAGATAATCTGCATGTTATTATCTATTTTAAAAGCAACTTATTGTAATGGTTTTTACAGATTCTGCTATTGAATTAAAAAAAGAAAGTTTGCTATAAAAAGTCTGATCCGTCATACCTTGAAGGTAGTTACAATCGAATTATGATTGTCAAGTTAACTGCTACTGAGCGCAGGTACTACTTGAATGGGTGACCATTCCAAAGAATTCTGAGTGACGTTGGTCAACAGAGTGGAGGCTGACGACCTTCATTTCCCAAAAATTTGTAATATGTATTCCCATGAAAACCATGTCCATGGTCCTCCATAATGGTAATCATGCACACGGTCATGTTCCTCAGAAATAAGGGAAAGTGGATTAATAGTTTATATAAAAAAAAATAACTGCTTGAGTCGAGTGTTGTCGCGTGCCGGTATCAGACGTGGTGGCGATGGCGGTTGGGC
>JAGXCT010037139.1:135028-159868 GCA_022495035.1 Philopotamus ludificatus | reverse complement strand
TCTCATCATAAAAGACACGAGCCAGATTATAAAGTAATTATTACTTAATATTGTACACATATTAATTCTTTTAAACTTATTCAATTAAGTAAAAATTTGTACACATAGTACCGTGTTTCCTCGACGATAAGACCCAGTATTATATTGATTTTTGATTCAAAATAGTCACTAGGATTTTTTTTCTCATCATTAGCTGAACCTAAAATTACTAAGTAGGTTGAAGAAGCTTGTAGTCAAGGACGTGCCGTCCATATGGCCAGATTGTGCGGCGCACACATAAAGGCTAAATAGCCGAGGGAGAGAAATTTGAAAATATAAAATAATGACTCTTAAAGCATTAAATAATATCATCATTTGCCAGCCACTAGACATCCACTCGGCGAGCATATGGGCCTTACCAGACTCTCAAATGGTAGTTGAGCCTTTGGACTCGACTTCCAACCCAAGTCTCACACGTGATGTGACGGCTTCTCTTTCATTCTAAAGAGTTTTCCCTCTCTTGGCTATTGCTGGCATTGTACGTATATCTTCTACCACTATTGGTATCGGATTTTACCCTCCCAATTGTGCCCAAGCAAATGGGAGGAGGTTTGCCATGGTATTCGTTCTCTTCTTCTCCGGGCGTTATCTGGTTGTAACAAGTCACAAGAGATTATTAACCTTATCGCACAATAGCAATCCTTTGATCAGGGAAAGGACTCCTCAAAGAGAGGGTCCCCTAGAAAGAAGGAAGAAGAGCGAAGGTATCAAGTTTAGGGTTTTCCTTCCTAGGGCATACTGATTCTGTGGTAAGAAATCCGTGAGAGACCAGATATACAAAAGCATAATGTTATATAACAATATAAGTGATTGCCTTGCTCTGCTTGTGATCCTTAGCAGTGCTGTTCACATAATGGACAGGGGTTGCCAAATTAAGCACAATTTTTTTTTGTCACAATATTACGAGGGAATTATCTTCGGGAAAACACGTTTCATACATTTTTTTTAACAATAACAACTATAATTGTAGCTACCTCAAAGATATGTAGCTCGTTAAGGTTTGATGTTAATTTATAATATATTTTCAGTATACCTGCGAAGTATGTAAAAAAGGATTTGATGTTCTCACATGGTTTACAGAACATAAAAATGTTCATACTGGGGATAAGCCATTTTCTTGTAATCTCTGCGGAAAAAGTTTTATATATTCACGGTAGTATAAAATAATAATATATTATTACAATCAATTTTTTTATAATGCATTTTTTTATGAATTTAGATATTTAGCGTCTCATCGGAAAAGTGTGCATCCCGAAACTAACGTACGAAAATTAGTGCATCGTTGCGAAAAATGCAACGAAGAATTTCCGTATCGTAAAAAATTGCAACGGCATATGCAACGCGTTCACGATGGAGAGTATGCAGCGCATGTTCTTTGCGATATTTGCGGCAAACGCTTATCAAGTAAAGAACATTTGAAATTTCATAGAAGAATTCATACCGGAGAAAAACCACATAATTGCAGGTAAAATTTAAACATGCATATTTTATTTAATTTTAATTATGTTTATGCATTCATGTATTTTTATAGGACATGTGGCAAAAGTTTTGTCAAGAAGTGTAATTTGACACTTCACGAGAGAATTCATAGCGGTGAAAGACCACACGTTTGTTCTCATTGTGGAAAAGCTTTTTCACAACGGTCTACACTAGTTATACACGAAAGGTAAAAAATATTTAAACATAATGTCATTGTTATAAAAACTTACCTTTAACATATGTCATTGTGTAAAGGGCAGTTTGTATGTGCTTAGCCGAACCTAGGACGGAGGAGCTTTTTCTCGTCCAAATTAATTATTTAATTTATTTCATAAAAAAAACAATGCGTGATTGGTTTTTAGATAAACTCAGGTCGCCAATCATACATAAAAAAATGTAAATAAATGTGCTAAACAAAAATAATTCATTTCAGATATCATTCTGGAGCTCGACCGTATCAATGTGAGATATGTAGCAAAGCATTCGTTGCCAAGGGATTGCTCTCTATGCATCAAAAAACTTGTATATAATAGATATTTTATCATTTTTATTTAATAAAGTTTACATTTATCAAGCAGTGCGATTAAAAAGGTTTTATTTTCACACTGATTTATTTTGTTGAAATGTATTTTTACTAGAGTTTATACTAGGAATTCTTTTCTCGGATTGACATTCCGAATGCTTTTGTCTTGGTTTGAACAATGCGACAGCTTTCCATTTTTTTCAATTTTGAGAATAATAAGCGACTTTTAGTCCTCTGCATTACTAATCAACTCGCTGTTGAAAAATGGTGGTCGGTTTTTATAACATATGCAAAACATTTCAAATTAAGTGAAAAACGTGCGCATAGAACGCACATTACAATAAAAATCCATTTACACTAAAGTCGGAACCGTGTAATTGGGGGAGTAAAGCCGGCCGGCTGTGTGCGTATAGCCTCGCACGTTTTGACGACGCTAGTCAACGCTTGACTGTATGCACCGCACGGACGTCCGCCCGGCTGTGTGTGAATGTGACTGCGCAATTGGGGGATTTTCGGCGAATATTTCAATCCAGGGCGTAATTCGGAGTAGTGTAATTGGGAGTTGGGGGGGCCTAAAATTGAAATGCGCTGGGGGAAAAAAATGAGTTTTAGCTACATTTTTGCATTTGAAAATTTACTCGCGTGCTGGACATAATTATGTAAATTTCTGTGGGGGTTAAAAAGTTAGAAATCAACATATATTTTTCTAAGAAAAAGGGGTATCGAACGGGGACGGTGTGGCAACACTGCGCTGCTGTCAGTGCCAGCGGGGCTGGTGCGGATGGGGCTGTGCCGACTGTGCCTGCGGCCGGCCCCGCAGCCGCGCGCCATCTTCGCCGCGGGCTCCGACACCCTCGACAAGATCCGCGCCTGCCTGCCCGTCACTGTGCGTGCCCCCCACCCCGCCCCACCCCACCAATCGATAGGTACTATGATGACGGCTCCCTCGAGGACGCAATAGCGATTTTACCTCAACCGGCAATAGTATTTCTATCCCGGCTGTTAGCTCTTCAAAACGCGTCGATGCCCCCACCTCCTTTCCTCCCCGGATTAAAATTAAGTTTTTATTTATCTTGTGATATCCGTTGTTGACAATACAGCGGATGACAGTTAGTCGCTAAACACTCGCACCTTAATTAAACATACATTAATAACAATAAAAGGAAACGTCCCCTTTTATCGCATAACTATAATATTACGTAGAAGAAACAAATATATTTTTCGTTCATTTGAAATCTCGTACGATTCTTATGTGCTCTCGATTAATTTTTTTCACGGTTAACGTATTATCTTTACATTTATTTTCACAGATATCTCTGGAGGATGAGTTGCCAAAAAACATATGCGACGTATGTTCTATTAAAATTGATGATTTTTATCAATTCCGAAACAAGGCAATGGATTCAGAAAATAAGTAAGTATAATTAATTCCGTTAATGTTATATGGAATGCGAAAGAGAATATGAATGAAAACTTATCAGCTTGGTTATAAACCGAATCTATTAACGTTGCAAAGATCAGTATTTTATTTATTTATTCGACTACGATGGATGGATGACATAACAGAAAATCCATACCACCACTCACCCATATAAAGATTCTATAGATGCAAAGGGAAATACACTTACATTCCTCCCAGTGTCATAAATAATTCCCAGAATTAATCTATCGTCGCGGTTAACAATCATTATCGTAATAATATGTATGCCACCTACAAGGCATGACACTGTTAATATTAATATTATTTCAGTTGTTTTCAAATTTATATTATTTATCTAACACCGGATAAATGGCATTAAATAATTAATAGGGCCAACTACCTACATAAATATTTTAGGTATTTTAGGTATGATACCCAATATAATATTCCACTTAAATTTCTCTTAGCCAGTGTCTTAAAGAATTCGTTGAATTCATAGTTTTCGTCAAGGATTAACCTATCCGAGTACAAACTTAACTCAGTCGTCGTTAACTTACATTATCGTAATAATATGTATGTTACCTACGAGCCGTGACACTGGTTTTTGTATGTTGTCGGACTAAATCGGGCGGTTGTTGAATTGTTTGTCATAGTGATTAAAAAAAAATATTGAAGTTATGAATTATTTTATTAGGTTAACGTGCTTACAAAATCTGGAATGTTTGAAGAATGAAAATATTCCTCATATATTGGAGAATCCAAATATCTCAGATTGGAATGCTGATATTTTCAGAGACGAACTGAGAGCAAATAGTGACGATTTCTCCAAGATCGATCAGCCGTTTTCTTCCGATTTAAAAAAGGACCAGCAGTCGTCTGCTCTCGTGTCGGTTTGCACGCAGACCGACGAGTGCTTCAACATGATTCAATTTCCGGAAATAAAACAAGAGGAGATCGAGAATACGACGGTGGAACCCGAAGTCTTTGACGAATACGGCATTCCGTTTTCATTGAAAGAGGAACCCATCGGATCCGTCAAAAGCGATACCACTATTACAAACGAATTGGACTTTTCGACGGAGAGCGTCATATTGTCGCCGGTTCCCGTAAACCTGGCAATCGATTTGAAGCGCAGCAAGTCTCACAAGAAGAGCGGAATAAAAAAGGTTAAACTGGAATATTCGAATTCGCCCGAGAGTTCAATGGATTACGTCCCCAAGTTGATGCGAGACGAATTTATATATTCAAAATATTTGTGGTCCTGTTGCATTTGTTTCAAAACGTGTACGAAGAAAAGAAACATGTTGGAACATTACAGGTACGATTATTTGACATACATTCCCCTATTTTAAAATCATCCAATACAAAATAATACTATTATATTATCCACAGATCTCATTACTCGATTTAACAAAGAAATATGAAACCTAATGATTCTATGGATTCAGTTCAACGGAACAAGAAAAAGTTTGAATGTTCGCATTGCAATCAGGTGGATTTTAATTAATAAAATGTGCTTCGGATCATTTTAACAATCGTGATATGATTTTTCGCTTAATTTTTTTTTAGATATTTGATTCAAAGACTTCTATAAGAAGCGCTTTACTTTATCTCTACATATACCTGATAGACCATAAATGTTCCTTATGTGACGAATCATTCAAGGAACCCGTCGAAATTTTAAATCATGGTAGGTGATTGATGTTTACTCGGACGACATATTTCCCCCAGATAGTATGTTTTATTTTAATACATAATAATAATCAGTGCTGCCAGGGTAATGTATGATAGGGGCTGGCTAGAAAGGGAATGAATGCAGGCCGGTACAGTCTACCCTCTTATAGCGCTCCCGGCCAGTGTTGGATTTACTCTTTGGTGCAATTGGCCTTGGGCCTCCAAAATTGAGGGGGTCTCGAAGTTCAGCATTCTTCACTTCCTGAGCGAAATCTGGCAGAGGTTACCAGTTTTGAGCAAAAGATTAAAATTTTCCCACTGTATTCTAATATATAAAATTATCAGATAAACGTCAATAATTTCTAATTATTTGGGTGATTGATAAGGAAGGGGGGAAAATCCGTCAATTGATTTTGTGTCCCACTCATAATCAAAAAATAACCACAATTGCCAAATTGTCCGCGAATATGTTAAGCAAAGTTGTTTTTTTTAAATTCCCTCTAGAATATCAATAATTTTCGCTTGCTCGACTCTTTTTTTTATATCTTTTTTGATAAAAGTAAATTTCCAGTGGAATGGATGGGGGAGGGAATATGGGCGCCAATTAGAGTTCTGCACGTAGGCGCTGGACACTGTTGGCGTGCCACTGTCTACTAGAGTGAAAAACGTGCGCTTAAAATGTAAGGGTAGTGAAAATATTTAAAGGGGGGGTCTCAAATTTACACAATAGAATTAAATAAACCCAACCCCAAATTTTGTGTAGGTGCCTAGTCTTCTATAGGGCAGGTTTTTATAGCGTGGTCCCTATCTCAGCGCTATTAGAGGGTTAACTGTGCCTGTAGACCGGGGTTTCCCAATGGGGTCCAAGTGGACTTCCTGGGGGTCTATGGAAGTTTGAAAAGGGTTTATTTGGGGGTTGATGATAAATTTTTCTATTTTAAAATTCCTAATGACTAATATTAATGCTGATGACGCATCTTCAATGTTGGGAAAATATCGACGATTTTTAGTGTTTCTAAAAAAAAAAGGAGTTTCCGATATTCCGATAGTGCACTGCGTGTTGCATTTGTAAGAAAATCTTCATTCTTACTTTTGTCTGAGGTCTGGGTTGAGTGGTCGGACATTATACCGATCACCATAGTTGTATTAGGGGGACCGAAAAGTAATCAAATTTTTTTACTGGTGAAAAAAAATTATTTATTAAAAAAAATTAGTACTAATTAACACATCACAGACCCGTACGCACAAATTTTTGCCGTGGAATCTTTGATCTGAGACTGTTCGCTTTATATTTGTGTCGTGAACTACCATAAAAAAAGACTCCGCTGCTCGAGAAGATGTTGCTGTTTCAAAGATGGCATTAGTATTATATAAATGTATACAAGATTAAAAAAATACACGTAATATAGTCCACCGGTGTAAATTTTAGGAAATTATTAGCGGTCAGTAAAGTGTTAACAAAGTAATTTTCATAATTTTCTAACACTTATTGCCAGCGTAAAGGTAGTTGTTCAATTCCCTTTTTAAAAAAGTCCTTGCGTTTTCTTTTCTATAACATTATTAAACTTGTTTACCTCTTAATGTCTAACGATCTGAAAAGGTGGTAATCCGACGGAGTGAGATCCGGTGATTAGGGTGATGAGTTCAAAGTTCAAATCCAAGCTCCCTTATGTTATTTTTGCAACTTGCTGAAGAATCCTTTTTTGTTATTGACCAAAACAGATCGTTTTTATAAAAGCTCTTGTTTCATTTGTTCGAGTTGTTCACAATACAGTCGCTGTAACGGTTCAAGCAATTCATAGTGTATAATTCCAGAAAAATCCCACCACACAAACAAGGTCACTCTTTATTGTTAGTAGCAAGCATCCACTTCTCATCTCCGGTTACAGTTTGCCGCAAAAACTGATCGGCTTCATCCCGAGACAGATATATATGCGCAGATCATACTCCGTCTCCGTCGATTCATGAGGAACCCAAATTCCTTGCTGGTACAATTTTCTTATGCGAGGAAGATGATCCTTTACTGCATCCTAAATGATATCATCATCTAATTTTTGACTGGGTTGTCCTTTTTGTGTGACATCTTTGAGATTCCTAATTCCATTTTTAAACATTCTAAACCATCGATGACATTTGTTTAGTTTCAGAATATCCTCGTATGTATTGGTAATTTTTTTCACTGCTTCGTTTGCCGTCATTCCTTGATCGAACAAAAATAGCATACAATGACTTAAGCGTGCTTCTTCTATCGTTGGCCTTCACCTCTTTCTTCCTTAGTAGAAAAATTATGTGTTTGCGGGACCGTGTCTCAACATAAACTAACTGTGAATGAGCTCATCGAAGAAGTTTTGATTACTTTTCGGTCCCCCTAATACATTATTATGTTGCCACTTTTTTCTTCGAATAATATGAAATATAATTTTTAGGAAAGAAATCTCATAGTTATACACCGATCGCCAAAGCAACGGAAGACGACGTATCCAAAGGATGTTCGCAATCACTCGCGGAAAGATTTATGTGCGATTTATGCGACGATAAATTTGTTTTTATGAAGTGAGCATAAAAATCTACAATAATCTAATATAATACGACTCGTCATAATTACTTTAATTATTTAGACAATTGCACATACACCGTCATTCTACGCATCCGGAAGACAGGGATCGACAGTTCGTCAACAGGTGTATGCATTGCCGACAAGAATTTGCGCACCTCAACTCGCTACGTAGACATTTAAGATCTCACACGGGCGAAAGAAACTATTTATGCTACATGTGCGGCAAAGCGCTCTCTTCCCGCGAACATCTCAATATTCACATGCGAATACACACGGGATTCAAGCCCAACGTTTGCACGTCAGTATAAATATATTTTTTTTGTAAACGTAAAAAATGTCGAGTGTTTTATAATGTATCTTTTTTAGAACGTGCGGTAAAGGCTTCGTCAAGAAGTGTAATCTCGTGTTACACGAAAGAGTGCACAGCGGCGAAAGACCGCATGTATGCTCGCATTGTGGAAAGGCGTTCTCCCAGAGCTCCACTCTCGTCATCCACGAACGGTTCGACATATTTTCTAAATCTATGCGTTCGTATCGCACAATCGCTTTATATTTTATTTGAAATTTTTAGATATCATTCCGGAGCGAGGCCGTACGTTTGCACGTTGTGCAACAAAGGTTTCGTCGCCAAGGGCGCCCTGTCTCTGCATTTGAAAACGTCGTGCGTGTAACGCCGTAGGGTAATAATTTAAGCAAAATAATTTACCCCGACACGATTTTGTACATATTTAAAAGAAAAATAAAAACCTATCGTAGTTTGATACGTAAGAATAGTTACTATATATTTATTTATCTGTCTGTAATAAAAACTGTGAAATTGTTTGTTATATAAACACATGAAATAAAATTATTTAACATTTAAAGTTAAGTATTATTTGTTTAGAAATTGGAATACATCTTACGAGTTTATAAAAATAATAATTAAATACGGTGAAATTCCGTTTTTACGTGTCCGGAATTCACGGTTTCCCGCTGTTGGCGGTCAATTTTTACAATCCTGTTTTACTTTAGTATCCTGAATCTATGTTTTCCCTCTAATTACGTTTTTTTTATCAATCCCTAAAAACTAAAATGGGGTTTCACTGTTATATCATTTATTTCCTGTGATCGTGGGAATATTTCGGGAGAGTAGAAAAGTTGCCCTCAATATTTTTAATTTATTCTAATCTAAACAATGGTCGAGGAATACTAATAACCTTTAATAAAATCAATTTATTTGACCTGGCCGTGCCGATGGGGTCTATTTGTGTTTTTTATTTTTCTTGAATAACTTAATATAAATCCTACGCGTCACAAACTATATGTATTTGTCTAAAGAATAAATAATCAATGACCTTTAATGTCGGCAATAATGAAAAAAATAAAAACAACAATATGCGTCTCCATTCGCTTCGTACTGGGTGCGAGCGAGAAATAACATGACGCATGTGCGAGTGCGAGTGAAACCGCACACGTGTCAGAGTGAGAGGCGAACTCCGCGGCGCGCGCGGCTCAGTTGCGGCGGGCCGTCGCTGTGTGCGCACATCACTTGCGCGTCGCATTAATTAGTATAAAGACAAATGTATATGTCAAAGACAATAATACATGTCAAAAGTATATTCATGATTCGATTTTTCGTACTCGGTCTTTAGATCAAATATCAATATTTTGTCGCCTAGGGCCAAACAAAAAAATAATATTTTGAAATCGGCGGCTCGAAACCGACGGCTTTGGCCGATGGGGTATATTTTGTATGAAAATAGACCCCAAACATTTCGAGTCGAGATATTGATAAATTCTTCGACAATACCTTGACATTTGTTTTAAAAATGGATTTATCTAAGAATAAAAATAGTTCATAATTTGGATACTTTTACTAATCGATACGATGCGCGAAGCGTGCGAACTCGACGATGTTCCGCCGCGACTGAGCCACGGTCGCGGCTCGTCGCATGTGGTTTCACCGCTTGCGCGGCACTATATTTTTTCTCGTTCGCTCTTGCACCTAACCGGTACGGAGCGATAAAAAACATTACGCACAATAAAGGTCAACGATTATTTATATTTATTTTTTAGACAATTTTAGACAAATACAAAAACTTGGGGTTCCAAAAATACCCCATCGTCGCGGGTAGGTTATTCGCGCTCTAGAGCGTTGGAAAATGACGATGGGTTTTATTTATAATAAAAAACTAAAAATTGCGATCGAATCGATTTATTCATAATTAAAAATTCGCATCGATCTCGGGTCGGAGGTCCCGCAGGAGGACGCGGGAGCCGGCGGGGGAGGCGTGGCGGGCGCGCGGCTCACGTGCGCCCCTCCCGCCGTGACGTCACGCGGCCGCCGGAAGCCACCGCACCCTGCCCGGCGCGTTCTCTTTGCGCTTCCGCCGTCGGCGCTGCGGCCCGGCCCGGCCGCCTTGCGCCCGAGGCCGCAAGGCTCACATTGGCGCGCTCGCCGACGCCGTCGAAAATTTTTCTCCTACAGGGCGGTCGCAAAGTCGCAGTCGAACGGCGATCGGACTCGACGTCGAATCCCGTCGAACGGGCCGACATATAAATCGATTCGGCGACGAACCGCGATTTACGACGAAATCGATCCGACGCGGACGATATATTTTCGAACCTCGAGACGAAAGGTGACGACCGATAAAATGTGACGACACATATCGATAGAATTGCGACAAAGTGGCGTCCGTCGTTCGATGACCGAAACGTTCGTCTGAATGTCCGCCGTCGATCTTCGCGGCGCGAATCGATCGTCGGCGAGGACATTTTCGAATTTGGCGCCCTTTTGAGTCGATTTGGTTCGGCGTTTTTTCGAATTTCGATCGGAATATTGCGCAATGTGATGTAACGTGCCGATTTACCGTTCGGTGGGGCGACGCGGTTTTGCGGGCAGGGTGTGCCGGGCCGGCCGTCTCGACCAATAGGAGGACAGCGCGCTGGGCTGGATTGCAAATGGCCGCGGCGAGCCGATCCCGGTGAGAAGCAGCCGCCGCCCCGCCCCGCCCGCCCGACATGCCGCCCGCTCGCAGGTAGCCGCGGCGCGCCCGCCCGCCCCCGGCCTCCCCCCGCAGCCCCGCCGGCCCCGGCCTCGGCGCTCGCTCCGACAGTGCGGTGTGTGGAAACGGTTGCAGCAGTGACAGTTGTCTTGTGAGCGCGACCCGCCTAGCGCGGAATCCGCTTCGCCGACGTTCCGTCGGGGGCGTCGACCGGAAAACGCCGTAATTTTCCGACGCGTTCGCGGCGGGCCGCGGTTCGCCCCCCCGCCTCGATCGCCGGGCGAACGCCCTAGTATCGATTGCACCCCGAGAAGTCAATTTATCGGTTTTTTCTATAATTAAAATACGGAATATTGTGTTCGAAGGCGACTTCCGTTTTCCACATCCTCGTTTCTTCGGAACCGGCCGATCGCGGTCGAATATCCGATTATGGGGCCCGCCGGCGATCCATATTTGTGCGAGCCGGCCCTCTCCCGAACGAATCAAAATTACCATGACAATTTTTAATATTTAATATGCGTCGAATTGAGATAGCGTTTGTTTGGAAACGACGATCGAATCGATTAGTAACGGTCAATTCGGTAATCATAAATGTGTATGCATATTTTAAACGTTCAATTCGACGAATATGTTACATCGGAACGTTATCTCGCTGTCCGTTGATTGAATTTAATTAATACATAAATTTATTTGTCCGGAATCTGAGGATTATTTAGGATATTATATTTGTGTTACGTTGGAACTATTTCGGCATAAATAAAAAATTAAGGATCTGGCCGCACTCCTCGGGGATTTGCGTGGCAGTTAATGACGTCAAAATTATATTCCTATGTATGAAAGTTGACATTTTAATGATCGGAGCTTACGATCGATAAATGTTAATTTTAAATATCAATCCTCGTCGACCTCTACATTTAAATCGATCCCTCGCGAATTACGCGCCGTTTTTGTATAGTAGTTAAGTTCTCGAGCTTTTTCCTACATAGAGCCCCGTATATTTCTTCTATAATCTGCAGTGATGAGCATACCGCGTCCCGCGAGCGCTTTGCCCGCATCCGCCATAGAATAACGAATCGTTAAAAAAAATGGAAATGTTACTAAATTTTTATGTGAAAATTCTAAACTATCCAAATATTTATAAAGGGCATTGATATCTTCATAAATTAAATTAGATAGACACAATTTAAAAATAGAAAATATTATCGTCAACCCACAATAGATACAGTATTCCGGACCCATTTATTGTTTTTTTGTTAGCTACAGTCAAGGATCGAGTAGTCCGGTTGATGTTTTTCCATTAAATATCTTAATGTGTTTGCCGTTAAAGACATTCTGATGACTATCGCGTGAAAATTAATTGTGATTTTTTTCATGATAACATTGTTTTGAAATTATCGTTATAATCTCATTAGAGATAATGATTTAGGAAGATATTGCTGCTTATGTTATCGGAGCTAACGGATACAAACGGTAGGCCCAAACAATTCTCGAAATTTCATTGTCATTATATTGTTACATTACCGAGTACCAATGTTATCTGATATTCACAATCCGAGATAAATGTCTTTGCCGTTGCTATTCGATATTTTCACATTATATTTTTTATGCTTTACGGATTGTTATTTAACTTTTTAAGCGTGTCTCGAGACTATCGTGCGTGTATTAAATATTAATGCAAGTTTAAAATACTATCAATGCTACAAAATCTATTATCTTTCGGAGATAATAGGTGTTAAAAAAAATATACGTGCACGTATATATGTTTCGTAACGTTTTCATGGCAAATATTAAAATTCTTCACGCGTATTATCTCGTCCAGTCGTGTGTTTTTTCTTCGTATTTCGCCAATGTAAATTTTCATGAAACTCGTTTGAATCTTATTGTGTGTGTGTAAATTAGCATCTTTTTTCCGACTCTGGGCCGTCGGAGGCTTTTGTAATTAGTTTTTAAACGCACAATGAACGCGAAGACATGTTTTACTTATCTATGTGTATTTTTTTATTTTCAGATACTATTAGGGATAGTGTCGAGAAGTGAAAAAAAAAACTATTGATTAACAAAGTGACTTTGAGTGCTATTCGAGTGTATCGATTGTAATAGTTTTTGCCAAATTAATTTAATATTATAAGTCGGTATTCTGAATCCGGCATCAAAATGAATGAATTAGACAACCTCAGGCAGGAGGCGGAGACGCTCAAAAATGCCATCCGGGTAAGAAAAACATATGCTTGGTATTGATTTATCGCGGCGCTCGCGGCTAATGATATTTTTTGCTCGCAGGATGCTCGCAAATCGGCGTGCGACACCTCGTTGGTCCAGGCGACCGTCAGCCTGGAGCCGATCGGTCGCATACAAATGCGCACACGCCGAACCCTTCGCGGCCATCTCGCTAAAATATACGCCATGCATTGGGGGAGTGACTCTAGGTACGTAGACGAACAACTCGATCGATATATTAATTTTGCGACGTATTAATTGCTTTGTTTGCGTCGTTATTTTTCAGGAATTTAGTGTCGGCCAGTCAGGACGGTAAATTGATCGTATGGGACAGTCATACAACCAACAAAGTCCATGCTATTCCGTTACGTTCATCTTGGGTAATGACATGCGCTTATGCACCGTCTGGATCCTATGTTGCTTGCGGTGGTCTCGATAACATATGTTCTATTTATAGGTAACATTAATAACATTTGCCGACTGTCTATTTTAATTATTAGGTATTTAATGCGATTATCTTTGTCCGCAGCTTGAAAACTCGGGAGGGTAATGTGCGGGTTAGCCGCGAATTGCCGGGGCACACTGGCTATCTCTCTTGCTGCAGGTTCTTGGACGATAACCAAATACTCACCAGCTCCGGAGACATGTCATGGTATGGCACGATTATAATAACATTGATTATTTTGTCGCATAAGAGCGATGACTCATTCTGCGTATGCATATTTTAGTGCGCTCTGGGACATAGAAACTGGCCAACAATGCGGATCGTTCGTAGGACACACCGGGGATGTCATGTCTTTGTCCCTAGCACCCGACATGCGCACATTTGTATCCGGCGCATGCGACGCTTCCGCCAAACTCTGGGACGTGCGTGACGGAATGTGTCGTCAAACATTCCCCGGACACGAAAGTGATATCAACGCAGTCACGGTAAATATTGTCGTCCGTCAATCCGAGCTAATTTATTATCCAACGAATTTTGACACAATGTTTTTATTTTAGTTCTTCCCGTCTGGTTTTGCATTCGCGACCGGTTCGGACGATGCCACATGTCGAGTGTTTGATATTCGCTCCGATCAGGTAAACCTTTGACTGACATAATTTGTGTTTTGTATAATTATATCTTTCCTACAACCTTAAAATATTACAGGAACTGGCTATGTATTCTCACGATAACATAATATGTGGCATCACGTCGGTAGCATTCTCCCGAAGTGGACGGTTATTGCTTGCGGGCTACGACGACTTTAATTGCAATGTCTGGGATTCAATGAAAACCGAGAGAGCCGGTACGTTACAATTACTTATTTTAATATAGGGGTTTCCAACTTTTTTCCTACATAGACCCCAATACTTTTTTTTTCTTCTCTATGTTCATCATTAATTACTAAGATTTGCTTGCAAATTTTTGGCAATCGAGTGTTGTCTGTGCAAGACGTAGTGCAAGTCAGAAGTCAGAATATCAGAAACTCTTTTTTTAGAAATCCCAAAAATCTTCGATATATTCTCACTATTTGAAGATGAAGCAGAAATATAGGAATTAAAAATGGAAAATTTATCATCGACCCTTAAAATAGACCACTAGACCCCTTTCAAACTTTCATTTACCCCCCATAGTTTACCCCAATAAACTATTCGGCAACAGGCAACTATCAGAATTTCAGGTATTCTCTTTTTAGAAATGCTTAAAATCTTCGATATCTTCTCACAATCTGAAGATGCATTTAAGATGGAATTTAAAAATAAAAAAATTAGCATCCACCTCTAAAATAGACCACCGGAATGCTATAGACCCTTTTCAAACTTCCATTGATCCCTAGGGGGGTCACGTTAGAAACCCCCCAAAAGACTATTTGGCAAAAGGCAATTAACACTTTATGAGCCGCAAGGTTTTACACCAAACCTAGCCTGGGGGCCGCTTGGTTTCATGTAATGATAATCCAAGCTAACATGCACGAGTATCCATCTGTGGTCAAATAGTAGAATTACATTGTGCATCGTTATCAGAAAAAAAAATTGCCAAGGGGGGGTATGGCTCTGATCGGCTCAATAAAGTGTCGAGTGTCAGAATTTCAGGAACTTCTTTTTAGAAATGTTAATGTTTTTAAAATAGAAAAATTGATCATCTACCCCCAATAGACAATTAGGCAACAGGTAATTAAGTGTTGATTACTAAGTTAAGTGTTAGAGTAAGAAGATTTTCTTACAAATTTTTGACAATTAAGTATTACCTGTGCAACACAATATTGGAAACTCGTTTTTAGAACTGCTAAAAATTTTGATATTTTCCCACCATTAGTAATATTAGTTATAGGAATTTAAAAATTTATCATCGACCCTTGCACTCAAACTTCTGAAACCCCGATTTAATATATAACATTTTTTCCAGTTTTATGCCGAGCAGTATTATTATAATTTGTGTCAATTTCAGGTATTCTGGCCGGCCACGATAATCGAGTGTCTTGTCTCGGAGTCACAGAAAACGGTATGGCTGTTGCGACGGGATCTTGGGATTCTTTCCTGCGTATTTGGAACTAAATATTTTCCACTGTTATTACTCGTTACCCAATTCTCGACCCACATTCCTGTTTGAAACTATCAAAGTTCTGTCATTATATAAATCTTCTGAGAAAAAAAGAAAAAAAAACACCCATCAATTGAACCCTTATCGAAAAAACTGTGGTAAACTCGACGGCAACAAACCGAAATAACTACCCATTCCCGTTAATTTATTCTGGATAAATTCTACGCTAAGATTAAAAAACCAATTGTGTGAAGCATGTTAATGCTTTCTATAATCATATGGCTTAATGAGTTTGGTGAAGAAAAAAATACAATTATATGAGAATTATAATTTTAAAGTTAGTGCTTTTGAAAAATTTGATCATTACGTGTACAAGTCATCACGGCAAACTGCTATAATATACGTCTCGTGTATATATATATATATATTGTTGCGTGTGGGTCCATCTAAAGGTAGCGAGTGTCTCTTATATAATAAATGGGTAGGAAGTTGTTTACAAAATGAAGATGAAATAAATACTGTTTAATATTTAAACGACTGCGGGTCCTTCTCGCGTTCCTCGCAAGTCGGAGCGCCGACCACCCGAACCGATCTAGCTATTATTATTATCTTTCCAATTTTGCGTTCACAACTTTCCAATCTGTGTTTTTTTTGTTGTCTATGATTCTCATACGCCGATAAACTCACCTGTCTGTATGCGAGGGCGATGGTATGCGCGGATGAATTTTAGAGCGGGCTTTTGATCTTTGTATTGTGTCATGGTGAATTGCACGTTTAACGATATTTGCTAATCGTCTTTGTTTAACGGAGCGGCCACACACGGACGGACGGGGCTCGACTGGGTGTTCTTATATATATTATTTGTTATTCAGTCATGTAGTTATATTTTCTTCATATCATATCCCGAGTCAGAACTACCTATTACTTTTCTAAGAATAACTTACGCATTCCTTACGTGAAGAATTATGACTTTCGATGAATGATGGCGCGCGTGACTGAGTTGCGTGTGTGGCACTTTACGTTTTTGGATGAATCGAGCGCTGCGATGGGCAAACGTCGTCGTCGTCGTCGAGGGAAGAGTTTATCCATTATCATAGAGATGTGAGCTTTCAAACGAAACCTTCGTCAAACAGTCTGTCGGTTATATATATTATACTAAAGCTTGTGTGTCATTGATAATATTTTCACATTGAGTAGATATTGTGAGGAGTATAATGCCAAATTGTTAGGAATCATGGTTAGTTTCATATTTTTAAAATGTTAAGGGTAATTATTTACTATGAAAATTTAAATGAGACCAAATTTCGGATCGGGGAATTCAAGTGAAACTTGAACCTTCCCATTTTCCACTAGCAGCCATGGTTATTCAGTCGGTTTATTTTATTATTTATTATCGTCGATTAACAATAGCTCTGTGATTATATTAAGATTTATTACGCGGTATATGATTATTATTTTTTTGGCAGAATAGAATCGTGAAGATTATACTTTAGTAGTGTAACATGCGGTTGCAAATTTTTATTATTATACGTGCGGCGAAACCCCGTTTTTACGTTTTATATCGTGGATGATTGTCTTATTTTTTTCAATCAAACACCAGTCGAGTCGACCTTGTAACGTAGATGTTTATATTACTCATTATGATGGAAATATTTATCGAAACCGAAAATAAATTGGCTTATAATTATATTTTGAATAATATTATCGTAAATCAGTGTAATCCGATTGCAAAGTGTACCATAATTAGTGGTCCCATACGGGACCGTAGCGCATTGAACGACGCATATCGATGATACAGTGGACAGTCACATCGCATTGTCCATTTATAAGATCGAAAGAGCTGTGGTCCCTTCAAAAACGTAAAAACGGGGTTTCACTGGACATCCATATACACACACACACACATCCACTCTACATGGCTTGGCTTTGTTAAATTTTGCTTGTTGTGTTGAATGTAAGATACAGCAGCAATGCGATTGTAATTTATTATATTTTCTATGTATCTTTTTAACTAGTCTTTTTGTGTAAAGTATATTATACATATATAAATAATATAAATTAGGATATTAATTTTATGTAAAGGCGAATGATTCAATGTGAATGTTTTTTTTTATTATTATTGCTAATTATAGTTTGTTATATATTCTGAACGGCCGACCGTTGATCACACAAAGTTTTTATAATTTATACAACAGTTGCGTCGGCGGTATTGAAATTTATCATTAGTATTATTATATTATTATAATTATTATTATTTCCTCTTCGTGCATCATTTTTTTCGTTTATTTATATAATGCAATTAATTTTTAATTTTGTACGATGTTTTCGGTATATATGTTTTAGGCAAATTTTACGCAGTCCAATGTGAAACATACCAGCCATAAATAATTTTAAGTTATTCGCTATGTCTAATTTATTTTATTTTTTTTCAACATTTTTGTATATTTTTCTATCATTCAAAGGATTGTTCGATTTGTAATGCTCTTTATATATATATATATTTATTTTACGTTGAGCGCCTTACGCTCGCTCCTCGTGGATCCGTCGCCGGATCGCATTTGCACAAAGTTTGTGATAGTAACCGTCGATTGTCCCCTCGGCCATAATTCGGTTGCCAAATGTACCGTAATCCCTGGTCCCGTACGGGACCACTGGGCGTTTGAGTGTTAAATCGGCGGCACGCGGCATTTTATTCGGTGCATTACAAAAACATTATTAACAATCCTGTCTTATGCATTTACTCATATGCTTTTTTTTATTATTATAAATGTTTTGTGTAAATTATCGTTTCACGTTTTCGAAAGAAAGAATATAAAACATTTAGTCGACAAACGCCATTGTAACCGAAGATTTAAATTAATGCACACACCCACACACATAACACGCATACACATACGTAGGTTTTATATTTTAAGTTAGGACTTCAGTCCCGCCTTAGCGAGCGGATGTTAAATAGCACTGTATATTATTATTATATATATAAATGATTATTTTATTTTTTTGTGTTGAATAAAAATATATTAGTATTAAAGGTATGTGATGATTTAAGACGGACGATTCGATTATCTTTGGTATCAGAGAGGACGGATTGCAAAACGTTTCACACGAGAATCTCCACGATATATATATATTTTTTTTATTTTATTGAAATTATTTTATTCCCCAACACTCGCGCATATGCATATACATATTTATATGGCCGTGTGTGCGTTATGCATACGATGGATAACTCTCGAGTCTCTTTTAAATTATCATGTACGCAACAAATATTTCAGAATAAAACAAGTATAATTGTATTTTATTTTTGGTTTTATTTTATTTCTCGTCTCCTTTCTCGCACACTCGCACGCACACACCGCACACGTTTGTTTTGCGTAACGTTACTTTAATTGTGTCACTGCCAAAACGATTATTTTGTCGACTCTATTTAAATTTAGATTAAAACGATGGATCGGAGCGTCGGCGCGGACAAACGCGCGGCGAATCTTTTTTATACATTATATTGTACTCTACATACATATATCCTTCTTACAGTCGGACCAAATTTGTACACTTTTAATATTTCCTTTCGTCGATAAAGAATACTTCTTGATACACGTTGAGTCTCCATTTCAATTAACGTAAGGTACTCTCATTGAATTATTAAGTAAAACGAGCGCTTGCTGTACTTTTCCTTACCGTGTTATTGCAATTGCATATTTTTACCGTCTTCTCGCAACGAGCAGAATTCGTTCCCGAGTCTCACTCGTGGAGCGAAACAATTTTTCCCCGTTGAATTAATGTAAAATACGATAAAACGTATAGAGTTTGTTATTTTATATTTCAAAATAGCGGTGTCGGCGTGCGTCGCACAATCTGGCCATATGGACAGCGCGAACATAGCACGATAAGGAAATTACGATAATTACTCGGCGTTCTCACGATACGATAAATGCATGTGTGTCTGTATGTTTGAATATACAATTAAATTTAATATCATCGTTTTATACTGTTTATTACAATTGTTAGAACGTGTACGATTAATTCATTTCATGATGAAACATCACTCGGACAATTCGCCCGCATCGAGGTTCGATCTCGGCGGAGTGCGTACGATTCAGCGGATACCGTAGAACGTGACCGGCGATCGATATGCAACAATTCGTTATCCGGTCGTGTTTACGGGTTCTACCGTACTCTGATGATTATGAATTTTTTAGCGTAATATTATATCAACTGCTTTTTCTGTTGTCGGTGTGAATTTGTAAACCGTATGTAATATATATATATATCTATTGATGCGAGGGACTCGGTTTATTTGCGAGTCGATCGGGCTCGGCGACGCATCGATCGCTTTCAAATGCCGAGCGCAACGAAAAAGCTCTTCGGAATAATGCGAACGTCGTATTCGTGGCCACACGATGCAACGTTCCCCGACTATTTTTGAAGGCAAACGACTTTGCAGACGTAACGTAATGTGACGTACGTAAATTACCCCCGTAATGTACGCGACGTTATCTATTGAACGGGTGCCGCCGCCATATATACGTGGGACGTAGTCGATGCAATTTTTTTTCGTCCTCGCAACATCTCTAAGCTTATACCGTTTCTCTTAAAATAAAATGAAATGTCTACTAGATGAACAAGCATTATTATTTGATAATGATACTAATGACATTATGTAAATATATACTAATTACTATGATACTTTACACATAAACGTAAATAAGGTTTAATATATAAAAATGAAAATGATTGAAACAACTAAACTAAATATATGTTGGAATTATTAGTATTATTATTACTACATACTAAGCGGGGTCGCGGTTGAAAGGGCGCGCCCATATTAATAATATTATTATTATTAAACTAAAATTAAATCACCATTTAGCTGGAAAAAATCATTGTCGCATTTTACATTGTAGGTGGAATGGTGATATTGTAATGTAATTAAATTTAATGGATTCATTGTCTAAACGCGATGTAATGAAGGGATAATATAAAATATATATATATATATGTATTGAACGCGATTCTGGTGTTCATTCGCGCTGATTTTTCGATCAAAATGTTTCGTCGATGTTTTCAATACTTACTATTTTTCACCACGTAATTTTTGCATCGTTATCGTTTATATATATAGGATTATTGTTTTATATCGTGTCATTTTTGCGCTGAGCGCAGTGAAAACTCAACCGTTGATGCCTGCACGCGTGCGTGTCCGATTATGATTTACGTTCAAACAAAACAGTTGTATATATATTTTACTCGACGAGTGAAACAATATTTTTCATCGGAAATATTTGTGCGAGAGGTGTGTGCAGGCGTCGTCCGCGGTACTGTAAAAAATTCGAATTCTAAAAATGTTCAGCAATCGGCGTTTCACTGTGACGTGTACGAAGCGTACATTTTTGTTTTAGTGGAAATAAACACAATCGTAGCGCAAATTTCTGTATTTTTTTTATATCTAAAATCGGCTATCAAACGTGCGAATGTGTGCTCACGTACGTGGACGCAGAGAGCAGTGTGCACGGGAGCGAGCGAATGCTAAGATGTGTGGCTTTTTACCTTATAACTGATGCTGGTCACATACGTAGGATAATATACTACTATTATATTGTAATGATAACACATATTTCTGTAATGATTGTCACAAGTGTCATTTATCATGTGTGTTGACGATCGATGTGCGGTGTCTAATGGAATACAGGCTTTTGTTTGATGAATTGAAATATTTTATTGTTTGAGGCTTTCAACTGTAATATTATACATACTATGTAAGCATACATCGTAATTAGGTCAGTTAATTTTATCATTAATATATTGTCAATAAAAATAATGGAAAAACGATCTCGCCTTTTCTTATTACACTCTCGCAAACTCCCGCTCCTTTATCTTTTATTAACCGATCCGTCACGACGGCTCGAAACGAACGGCGTCGGCCGATGGGGGTCTATTTACTATGGAAGATAGACCCCAGCATTTCAAATCAAAATGAATTCTTCACCAATATCTAGATGTTTTTTTAAATCTTATTTTTTCCACTAATTAATGCGACACAAATGACGTTCGTGCCACACTAAGACACGTGTGCGGTTTCAGTCGCACTTGCACATGTGCGATGTTTTTTCTCGCACGCATCCGGTACGGAGGGAATAGAACCGCATATTGTCGTTTATATTTTTTGACAATAAAAGGTCATTGCTTATTAATAATATTTATTCTTTAGATTTTTTTAGACAAATACAAAAAGTTTGTGACAATTATCAAGAGAGAAAAATTGGGGTCCCAAATAGACCCCCATCAGCACGGTTAGGTTAATGGTCCAGGGGCAGTGACTCATTTCCCCTTAAGGTGCGTTTCCGAACCCCCGCACCGTCGACACGATGAGCGACGGCATATGATATCTGTAGCCTTCAAGTGCGCAGTGGGCAGTGCGCACTTGAAGCTACACGCAAAGTAGGTAGCGATCATATGCCGTCGCTCATCGTATCGACGGTGCGGGGTTCGGAAACGCACCTTTAGGCGCATAGGGCGCGCGCCTGGGGCCTCACTCATTCGGGGGTTTGAGGCCCCACCTCTCAAAACGATTTTATTCTATTATTTGAATATTTTTTTCATAACAAAAATAATTAATAATTTAGCTATATTAACTAAATTAAATTGGCAAATGAATAAAGCCAGCTATTGCATGTTTTTTAGATGGCTACCCTACTGCATAACAAATCGCACAAAAACGGGTTTGATTGTACTGTAGAATTCTCTAGTGGTATGCGGTTAAATTATATCATATTAATTAATTAAAATATTTTTTATCGTCACTGCTAGATGGCAGACATGTCTTGTGAACGGTGTGACCATAAATTAGAAATGAGAATAATGCTCAAAACCCTCAATGAAGTTTAAAATGACATCCCTCGACTAACGCGGTTTTGCTCAGTTTTCAACTTTAGATAGAGTTATACATAAAAAGAATTCCTATCGATACTAACACAATAACACAAAAAGCTAAGAAAATATATAATCGTCTCGATGAACGAACACCTAATGTACATCTGAAGGAAAATTCGATTTTTGTTCGATTTTTCAAATCTCAAAATGAATAATTCATTAATAATTTTTAAACATTTTTCCACAGGTCACTAGATGGCAGACCGGTCGCAGAATTTTCCTTCGATAAGTATAATTTTTCAATTATTGTCGGCAAAATTCGACCTGAAAATATGAGCACTGCATTCTTAACCAACCGTATTAAGATTTAATTTAATTTAAATAATTAAATAACTCCGATTGCCACCGATAGAGTGTCGATGTTTGAATAATGGGGAATATTTTAATATAGGGAAGAAATTTACTTGCAATTCGTGCAGTGGGGCGCCGACAGTGTCCGGCGCCTGTGAGCAGAACATTAATTAAAAAAATATTTATGAGAATGAATTAGGAAATTTATTCGATTTTAAGAAAAGTTTAATGAATTACTAGTTCATATTTTACAATTTTTCGGCGTACTTAATTGCCATAAGGCCCCTGTGTGCGCCACACAATCTGTACATATGGAGTTGAAAAATCCTTGAAAAATAATTGAATTTTCCATTATATACCTGCGATTATATTCCCTATTTGAGAACCATTGAATAGTATATTAATTCAAAGACGTGATAACAATCGCGATTATGAATTGTAATTTTTTTTATTAATTTTTCAACTGCTGTTTATTTAAAAATTACCGTATTTTTGCTGTTAACGATCCCAGAGTTTATCAGAAAACAAATAGGGACTTTCTGTTGTTGTTTTTTTTTATTTATATAATATCAATACTGCGTTTTGTTTCAACGTTCATCGAGATTCTAATCTCGATTATTTGTGTACCTTATGAAGCAGTGTTCATCAACCGATGGGCCGCGGAAAATTTATGATGTACGAAAAATGTGATCCTTTGTTGAATGACATCAAATAAATTTCCTTTATAATAGAATTTTGTTCATCCGATTCTTTAACTCTGGTACAGGGGCACGCCGTCCATGTGGCCAGATTGTGCGGCGCACACAGGCGCCGAAAAGTTAGGGGTGCACGTAGGGATTTTTTAAAATTAACATTTAATAATATATAAGTGGTTACCCTTATTTCGTCGCCGAACATCCGCGTGCATATCAGCGCGATACATCGAATGGGACTGCAAATGCAATCAATATCTGGCTATTGGAAATAACCAATAAATTGTTAACAAATACACTCGATTTCTACCTTGGTGAGAGTGAAACATACGGGATAGATAGCTTCCAAAACACAGTGGAAGACATCCCTACACATCCGACAAAGCATCCCTACAAATCCGCCACTGAGGACAAGTAGATTGCCTACGTCCGAAAACCGTCAAGGCAACTATAAAAGTTAACATTTACAGGAAAGGAGTTATTGGAAGGTTTTTCTAAGTATTTTTAATGGTTATTCCAGCAAGGATCATTAGCCGGGGCCGCCTAATCGTCCGGTCCATCGGCAGAGAGCCGGAGTCTTCGGGGCCGCCGATGCAGCAGCACTGACGCAACGGCCGGCCCCTCCCGAAATAGCCGGGCGCTGCACGTCGTCCTCGTGCTCGTGCCCGCGTGCCGGTGCCCGATTTAGTGCTGGGGCGACGGTCCGGCTCGCTCCACGACTCCATCGGCTCCGCCACCGGTTCGAATTTGCCGCGCTTTCCGCGGTGGGGTCCACCACCACCCCCGGCTCCCCGCGAGATCCGTATTTATAGATCCGCGCAATATCCGATTTCCCGATACATAAACACGGCATCGACGCCAAAAAATATCGATATACTCGCTAACATATTGTAATATCGCGTTATATAACGTCGCGACGCTTCTCCCCGCCGATTCTTCATTCCGCCACAGTGAAAGAATAAATATATCAAAGTGATATTGCGTATGTGTTGTGTGCAAATTAATCACGGTGAAGAATGTGTAGCCACCGGATTTTGGAACGAGGCCAATTTAAAAATTACTATGTACTAATATTTATGATTCTCGTATAAACGAGCGTCGCCCATTGTGCCGCCGCGGACCAACTGGTTAAATGTCAATTCCGATGGAAGCGATCTTGGATCCGTCTTCGTCTCGTTCCATCTGCCATCGGAAGTGTCTTTAATTAGTCTTCTGCTTATTGTTCTAGCGCCGTGGTCTTCAAACGGCCAATTCTAAAATCTCTATACCGAATTACGCTTATGCGATTATTGAAATAGAAATACAGTGGAACCCCAATCAATCGTACTTATTTTATATTTTGAATTTTTGGCGCTAATGCGCATGTGTGCGCCGCACAATCTGACCATATGATCGGCTTGCCCCTGCTTTCGTGCAGTCAAAAGATCTTTGTCATCATAGATTGATGATCAACATCAAAACAATGTCCCTTTATGTTTTTCAATTATTCAGATTGAATTAATATAAGATT
>JAGXCT010037139.1:114423-126015 GCA_022495035.1 Philopotamus ludificatus | reverse complement strand
CACTAATATCCCCCCCAGTGTCAAACCACGACACTGGTTAATTTTAATATTATTTCAATTGAACAAACTAAGCTCAGTCGCGGTTAACTTACTACAGGCCATAACACTGGTTATCGGATGATTGATACTTTTATCTTTTCAGAACTTTCAGAAGCAGCATTTGCGTCGTCGTCGTTCTACGCGTCGGGCTTCCATCCGACGGTGAAGGACCAGATGGAGTTGGCCAGGAAGATAAGCAGCTCCCTCAGCGAACCTGCCAACCAGCTCAGCAAGGGCCAGTCCATGTATGTCAACAGAAAGAACAGATCCGTCAAGTGGGTTCACGAGGGCAAAGGTGAGTTGGCAGAGCGCTTTTGTGTACAACGTGTCATCTTCGGCCCCAAATTGACACGTAATTTATTATGTTACGCCACGGACGTCACCAAATTCGCAACAAATTACTTTTGAGTGTCAATGTCAACTGACCTGCCCTAAACATTGCCGAATTGCCGTGTGCTCTCCAGATATATGAGATTTGTGGTGACGTCATACATTTGGATTATCTTCCATCTGCCACGTGCTACTATGAAAAATACGGCGATGGACGAGTAAACAAGCTGTTATTGAGAAAACGTGGATTTTCGTCAATCAACACCTCGATACCTCGATTCTTCTTTTATTGCCATCTCAAATGTTATGAGTTATGAGTTATCGTTCAAGCACTAAACCACTTTCAGTCATTTATATTTGTATCACGATGATGAATCGACTAAGGATTCGGTCTATTTGGCTTTCTTCTATCGCAAGTTCAATTTCGTAAGAACAAACGTCTTATAAAACCCATCACAATCCATTCGTTGTCCGAATGTTCTATTTTGGACGACAACGCGCTAGCTAAGCAACAGCTGCTGTGTCAAAGAAACACATCAAAAACATTATATATCGCATTTTTCTACTCTATTCCTCAACACTGATGCCTTATCTTATTTCGAGTCCTTCATTTAATCAGAGGATCGAGACTCTAGCCTATATTTGATTCCACCTGGTTCAAGTTCAGCTCAAATTTTAAAAATAACTTATCGATAGTGTAAAACAGTCGCCGGGTTGGAATTACTTCCATCCGAACGAGTTCCTCGTTGCCACTACGGCCTGGAAACTGGAGGACGGGGTGAGTTTGTTGGGATTGGTAATTAGATAAGAAACGCCTCGAGGAACTATCTCGGCATTTGCCTTTGGGTGGCTAGGGAGCTGGGTCAATCTTTATAATGTATAAATCACTATTTAGAGTTTATCTATAACTTTTAACCCAATCCCTCGACTCTCTTGCTCTACTCTCAATTTAAGATTGAGTATCTTCAGCACTGCTAACATTCAACGGATAATATTCTGTGTAACAAATCGTCGCTATAGTGTTGGAGTTATAGCTATGTATTGTATTAGGGGGACCCGAAAGAAATCGCGTATTTTATAACTAATGTTCGAGTGCAGTTTATAATGTATATTAAGGATAAAATGTCGAAACCATAAAGGACATTAAACAAGCCACTAAATTTATAAAATAAACTTAAATCAATTTAGGTTTCATAGGTTAAAATCGAGAAATAGAAATCTAAAAATGCACCTGATTGAGATCTCTAGTCTAGTCGGATAGATCGGATCTAGAATTATCGCATTGTACAATCACATTTGCGAATCATAAGTCAAAGAGGCAATGGCTTATTACGAAACAAACTACTGTTAAAACCCCTAGAACTGGTTTAACATTTGAAAGGTACTTTTGTGCATTTGGTGGGATGTGAAAGGAATAATTCATTTCGAATTATTATAACAAGGTGAAACAATTACTGCAGATGTTTACTGTCAAAAATCAAACGTCCAATTTTGTTTAACAAAGAGTTGGGAGGCCAAGCCTACGGTGGAGAGACAGGGTTGAGGCGGACGCGTCTTTGTTGGGGCTTGGGCGATCGATAGAGAAGGCCCAGGACCGGCAGATATGGCGTAATGCCCTTCAGGTGGCAGGGACTCGTTTCGGGTCAGCGGACACTTAATTATTATTATTTATTATTAAAGAGGGAATAATTTCACAACGATTATGAACGCCCTGACTTAAAAATTAATGAAAGAATGACTTAAAAAAATCAATAGTTAAACTGGGAGGTTTTGCCAGTGCGGATGGTAACTATCGTCAAATTTCGTCTACTTAGTTCTGATATTAAATAACCTAACGATAAATTTACTACAGAAACACGAAAAAGTGAAGCTGTAACTGAAACTTATAATAATGAAAACAAAACTAAATTATATAAAATAGTGAGTAAGGTCTTGGGAGCCCCATTGGGGCCCCTAATGATCGGGGACCTTAAGTTATAGCATCATACGCATTCCTATAAATGCCACACCCTTCATATTCCCCAGACCTTGCTCCTTCCGATTACTTACTCTTCAGGTCGAACGAGTATTTCAATTCAAAACCGGAGAAATTCTTCAGAAAAGAAATTAAACAACCGCAAGGAAAATGGGAATAAGCTTCTAATAATGATGGAAATTATGTTTTTTAATAATATGTATATAAAAAATGAAAAAAAACATAAAAAAATGCGAGATTTCTTTCGGGTCCTCTTAATATCTAAACAAAATAGAAAGAAATGCTCATTCTTCAATTAATTATCTATTTATATCGGGTTTTTTCAGGTCGAAACACTTCGAGCACCTGCGCCACACCGAGTCCCAGCAGCGCCCACGACTCACCATACCGACCTCCGACGTCAAACTATGCCAAGCAACAAGCCCAGCCCAAGGTGGGCATGTCCCACACGCTCCCTCGTTCCTTCCCCAATGCTCCGAAAGTCAACCCGATCAACACCCTCCCAAAGATGGAACCATTCCCGCAGGCGGTGTCCACGCTGACACCGCTGCCAGAGCTGTACATCCCGCCTCTGCAGACGAAGCTGAACGACGTGTATTCCTCGCCGCCCAACTCCAAGTTGAACCAATGGAACGGCAAGAACTACAACACGGCAGCCAGGGGTTGGGGTCAAGTCAAAACGCACTATAAACCGGTCACATTCGACGACGCCGGAAACTGTAATGCGTTGCCGTTTTCAGACTTCTAACCGTGTAACATAAAAACGAATTAACTTAAGAGCTTATAAGTAAGGATCATCTCGATAGGTTGTGATAAATCATGCACCGAACCTTCAGAATACTTCAGACCGTACCGACAGCGGCGCGCCGACAGTGTCCGGCGTAAATTTCAATCAAAATTAAGAAAGTTTATTAAAAAAATATTAAATATTTTTCAATTTTTCCTCTCTTGGCGCCTCTCGGCCCACGTAATCTTCCGGCGCCTGTGTGCGCCGCACATTCTGGCCATATGGACGGCGCGCCCCTGCGCGCCGACATACCACTGTCCATTACTGTCAAGCCCGGAAATGACAGCAAAGCATATTATTATCGCAAAAGCCGACAGCGTCATTGCGGAAGGTCAAGTTATTCTGGTATGTAAATTTATACATGTATACAACGTTAGTCTAAACTTAAATATTGAGATTAATTGAATTTATGATTAATTTGCAATATTTGCCAAATGCGTTATATGTATCAATATGTTGTAAATATTAATACATACTATTGTTTTTTTTATTATTAATGCATTAATACATATTAATCATTAATATGATATAAATATTTCAATAATCATACACCTAAATGTTTAATTTATTTAAAAATTTAATTTATATATCATTATAAATTCACTATCGTCGATCTGTCGATGAATCGTTGTTACTAATGTATTATTTATGAATTAATCATAATATTATATTTATAGATATATATCATTTGTTACAATTGCAATAAATAATTTATTTAAAAAAATGTTATTTTTTATATAATATATTCGTGGGAACATAATCCCACAATTATTATATCCCGTTGACACAAAATAGATGGAGTTGACTATAGTGGCAGATTTGAACCTCGAGAGGCCCCCGGCGCAATTCATTTTTGAGGCCCCCCACCCCTAAATATTTTCATTATCCTTACACCCTATATAATGTGCATTCCACACGATGGTTTTCTCTGGTAGGCAATTAATAGCGCGCCGACAGTATCCGGCGCTTGTGTGCATAACTTTAATTGGGGCCTCTATACCCCTAATTAGATAATTTGAATCATTTTTTCTTCGTTTGTAAGAGCTAAAATATTTTCCCTCATGGTTCTCGGCGCTTCTAATATTCCGGCACCTGTGTGCGCCGCTGGCATTGTCCGGTGTCTTGTGTGCAGAATTTTTATGGGCCCCTCCCCACAAAAAACCATTTTTTTAAAACGTATTAATAAAAAATGATCAGTGAGTGCATATGGTTTGAATATGGCCAAAATATGGCATATTTGGAGTTATTCATTTGTCAATATAATTCAGGGAATACTGCTAAATTATTAATAAGTGCTGGACTTTGAAGCCCCACCGCGCGCCTTATGCGCCTAAGAGGAAATTTGCTACTGGTTGACTAAAAGCTCAAGAAAACTTTGATAATTTCTTATCTAAAATAATGCAACCTCTGAAAAAATATGTATGTGTATATGTGCATATATATATATATTTGGTCTCTAACGGATTTCTTACGACAGAATCAGTATACCCTGGAAAGGAAAACCCTAAGCCGATCAATTGTCTAGTCTCGATACTTTCGATTCTCGCCTTTCTAGGGCACCCTCTCTTTGAGGAGGTCTTTTCCATGATGAAAGGTTTGCTATTACACGACGAAGTTAAAATCCACTTGTTTCTCGTTAAAAGCAGATGACGCCTAGAGAAGATGAGAATGAATGTCGAAGCAATCCCTCTCCTACTTGCCCGGCACAGTCGGGAGGGTAAAATCCGCTACTAACAGTAGTAGAAGATACACGCCCAATGCCAGTAATGGCCAAGAGTGGTAAAACTATAAAAACCCCCATACGGCTTGGGTCCCAGGGGGTTCCTTTGGCCTCGATTATCATTCGAGAGTCTGTTAAGGCCCATACGCTCAGCGAGTGAATGTCTCGTGACTGGCAAATGACCTTTTCTCATTCTCCGCACATCAAAACATTTCTAATAGCACTGTTTGAAATAACACATGGAACCAATCTAATATTTTTATATATCTACTGTGCAAATAATAATTGTATACATATATATCAGAACAGTGATCCAGTGGAGTGATTCCCAAAATGGTTCGTACGGACCCCCAGGGGTTCATGTGCAGCTGCCAGGGGGTCCATGTCAAGGAGAAAAAAATGGGAGTTCGCAAGATTCATTTCGGAGCCTATTCAGGCTGAATTACGCACAAACGAAGAACTTAAGGCACAGTTTAGATCAGCAGTTCTGACTTCAGAAAAATATTCTTGTTGGTTATCCTATATTATTCGCAAGTAAGTTTTGAATAGTTTTTCTATCGTCATACCTCCGTGGAAATAGGTTTTCCACGGAGGGCCCTCTGCATTCAAAGACCCTGAAGGCTCATTAAAAATATATATATATATATATATTTTGAATTATACTGAAAAAATTATATTAAATTGCATTTGGGGCAGTTTTGTATCTGCCGTGGTCACGTGGTTGCTGGTTTCAGTTTGACTGTTGCTCTGATGCGAACGAATGGTGTTGTTTGGTCAGTCAGTAAAGAGAAAAGTTCCGTATTACCATATACATACGTTGCTTTTCGTTTGCTCGTAAAAGTTTGTATGGGCCAGTCTTCTATCTGTTCTAGTCACATAGTCGCTACCCTTGACAGGAACGAGTGGTATTGTTTGGTCAGTCAGTGCAGGAAAGAGAAAAGTTCCGTATTACTGTATACGGAAGGTCGCTTTTCGTTTGCTGTGTAAAGGCCTGTTTAGAGCAGTTGGTATAAAATCAATGGTCACATTTCGTGTTCTTATGCTTCACTATATAGAATGCGCCCTCTTCCGAGATGACGGACCAATCAGAGCGTCCGCATCTCTTTCATAGACAATAAGTCTTCATATTTTATACCTGCTACAAAAACTTTTTTGTCAATCAGCAGTTGGTCGTTGTCTTTACGACAGATGACAGGGTGATTCGTTCACTCTGTCATGTCAATCACATCTCCGTGATTTCTCTCGTACCAGAGATACGTCTCTGGGATCTTATAATTAATTTATTCGTACCAAAGGAAACTTTGGGATCTTATCATCATCTCGTACCGGAGATTCGTCTTCGGGAACTTTTCATCATACCTATCATCGGACTGACGACATCTGACTCATTTCTTCAATAAACATCATCTATAAAACAAAGCGTGTTTTCACTTGATCTCGATCTTCGAAGCGCGATCGTCAACTACCGGACGATCGAACGTTTTGGCGCCAGCGGTCGTGTACCTTTTGATACGCGAGTTCGGGTGCCTTAACATTGGAGGCAGCGACGGGTTACCTTTTTGGTACTACTGTCGCGCCCCCCTAACATTTTGGTGGCAGCGGTGGGATACCTTTTCGGTAAATTACTGGCGCGCGCCCCCAACATTTGCATGGGATACCTTTCGGTACTTACTGTCGCGCCCCCTTAACACATCTTGTATCTGCCCCTTTGGTCTTATTCTTATAATAACAGTTTTGTTTATTTATTTTTTATGTTAATAAAAAAACACTTTCAGTTTATTTTGTAATAAACTTTGTAAGATAATTATTTTTTTTTGAAAAAAAAATTGGGGGGCGGGGCACTTTAGTCTTATCATGCCCCACCTGTTTTTAAAGTTACGAGCCGTCCTTGGGTGGCATCATCATGATCATCATTAGCGTTACAGCTCTAATGTAGGGCTCTGGGCATAGTCCAGCCACAGCTCGACATTCAATCCCGTAAATATATTTAGGGCAGGAATGAGCAACCCATTTTTTCGCATAAATCTTGTCGTCGATGGTACCCCAAGTTTATCATTTTTCGCAATTAACTGTTTTAACATTAATCCTACACGTCACAAACTTTTTGTATTTGTCAAGAAAAGTCTAAAGAATAAATAATATCAATAATCATTGACCTTTTGTGTCTGCAATTACGAAAAAAAATAAAAACAATCGCTTTTGTTTCCACGGGCGAGATATTTTTTCTTGCTCGCATCCAGTACGATGTGTAGAGTGCGAGTGAAACCGTGGGATTGACACGTGCAGCGAAGTCGGTAGTCGGCGGAGTGTCCTCAGTCTTGGGATATGCTTGGGGTCTATTTTCCATTATAAATATACCCCATTCTAGGTTTATTTTGTTAATGAAGAGATAATTTGAGTGTTTTTTTATCATAAGTTTCACAACATTTTTAAATGTGTAGCTGGCCCGTTGTAAATAAAGGTTGCTCATCCCTAATTTAGGGTATTGTTAAAATATATAATAAAAAGACATGTTTTTTTTCTAAAATAATACTGCTTCTATATATTTCTGTAAATATTGTCATATATTATAAAATGACTTGTATATAATAATACAATATATATATATACGTTTACAATCTTATTATATTTTTTCAAAACAAATGACACAAGAATTATAAAAGGAAATATACAAAATTTTCTTGGCACATCGTGATTGATTGCATTACTACACATTGTCAAAGTATGCTCTTTCACTATCGTAAAAACTATAATTATCTAATATTATATCCTTGTTTGAATTCCCAATATCCCAAATAAATAATCACAAATCTGATCAAAAATCGTTTCCATTAACACTATTAACACAAAGGGGGAGAGAGATTCGTAAGATAATATGGCAATAAATTAACGCGTAAATAAATATAACGTAATAAAAACAAAAAAAAATTGTTCATACAAGTAATTATCATAAAATTTTGTTACAATTCAATTGTTCGTGGGTGTTATTTTATAAAATTGTTTATAGATAAATAATCAAAGGAATGATATCTAACGGTAAATATGGCACAATTGGAATAAAATGAAAAATAATGGCTAATTTTACAGAAAATTAAAAGCAATCACCAATACATAATACGCACATTTGCCATAATCGAGAGAGATACTACGTACAGAACGATCAAACCGAGTTTTGAGCTATCGCTTGATCAGAGTATTGCGGGTTCGGTGTTTGGAATGTTAACCTAGAGTAAAACGCAAAACAAACGGACGTGGACGATCGGAATGATTTTGATCAATTTAATAACCATAGTGATACAAATATGTTTCCAAATTAAATGACGGGGAATTTGTTCGATTAATATACAATAATAATAATAAAACAAAAACAATTATTGAAAGCTTATTTGAA
The DNA here is from genome assembly GCA_022495035.1 of Philopotamus ludificatus. Classification (NCBI taxonomy): domain Eukaryota; kingdom Metazoa; phylum Arthropoda; class Insecta; order Trichoptera; family Philopotamidae; genus Philopotamus; species Philopotamus ludificatus. The sequence continues at coordinate 117,773 of JAGXCT010037139.1, read as the reverse complement.
CTATAAAGTGCAACAACAACAAAATCAGATACTATCCACACATAAGAAACGATAAAACAAAGAGAAACATCGCCAAAACATTTGAATCGTACTCAAAAGCTTCTACGGGAATACCGGGGAATGTGAAAACATATTAACGTGTGAGGAACTTTCTAACTATTTGGCTCTACGCGGAGTAAAAAATTAAAATCGGGTAATTAATACTGACGTAACAAATATTTAACGCTCCGTTGTTATCAAAGTTATTTTTATTACGTAAAGGCACGTGGATTATTTACTAAATACATAGTGCAGTATTTTAATACACTGCAATACTGATCGTTAAATAATACATAATATGCGAAAAGAAATGAATTAATACACTTTTGTACATCGAACATTGGTTATAATATTTACAAAATAATAATTGTTATTTATAAATGTATCATAAACAGGGGCGCACCGTCCATATGGCCAAATTGTGCGGCGCACACAGGCACCGGAACTTTCTTAATATCCTAATCTTTTTCATAAAATGAGAGGGTATATTAAAATTTTGCACACAGGTGCCGGACTCTCGGCGCGCCATTGATTATGAATTATTTTTCGGAGCAAGTGTCAGATTAATTCATATGAATGGCACATTTGACGTAATAAAATATACAATCCTTTCTATTAACATAAACAATCTAAGTTTTGTATATAAATTAAAAAATATAATCGGGGCCACACTTACAGACACGTTTTACGACTTGAATCTCAGAATACACATTTTTAATATCGTAATATTGATTTATATAAAATACGTTTGCTATTCAAGTGTCGTGGCGTCGTAAATTCTACATTTTTTAAAATGATGAAATTTACAAAAATTTCATTAACATCTACGCTAAATCGATAACGAGTTGCAGTGTGAATCAAAATATTTTTCAAAACCCTGTCGAATATTATTAATTTTTGCAACGAATCGATTGCAATTTAATTTATCATATTTTAGGCACAATCTCTGTAAAGGCGAATATTTTAACGTTAAATTTATTTCATGTATAAAAATATCTACATTTAATCTTATTATGCATTACCTCTTAAATATTTATTATAAAATAATTCAACTCCTTTAATGTATCGTTTAATATTTACAATATTATTTTGTTCGTGAGATTGCATATAATTTTTATTCCGATACAATAATTTTCAAAATATAAACAAAATAATAATCATTTATTGTATCAATATTTGCGAGCTTTTAAAAAGCTCGCAAATATTTTGTACTTTTTATGAGTACACTAATAGTATCTAATTAACATTAAATAATAAATTAAAAATATATAAAAACCATACTGAATCTATGAGGAGGGATAACCATCAACGCTAAACTTATATTAAACAGTGTACGTATAAAAATAGTCAATATCGATAGCGAACTTGATAGCGAACGAGTGCAAAAAAGAGATTTTATTTATATGACTTGTGTAACAGATTATTTAGAATTATGGCACAATATCTATGAGCTTGTGATGACGACATAATTAATATAGCACGGTGGATGAGTTTCAAACCGACGTCATTCACCGTTTATAACATATAATGATAAAAAGAAGTATGGCACAAGTTAAAGAAAATGAGGGTAACAAATAAAGAAGAATACATTTGCAAATCGATTATTTAAATTTATAATAATATTTACATATTGAGATATAAAATTTATAATTTTTACAAAAATTTTACTTATATTTTTCGTTTGTATTTTAAATAGCATTCTGTTGCATCAAATATCTTAACAATTATTTATTGCCGTCGCAATTGTCCGTTTCATTATAAACCTATTCAGGCACTGATATACCAAATATTCGTGAGATAAAGCGTTATTATTCCGCTCATCGCACGATTTAATTATTATTTTCTTTTAGAATTCATGAAAAACTTTATAATCTTATTTATAATTTTTTAATATAATAAATTCATTTCATTTAAAACTCTGGCACTCATAAATAAATAACATATCTTATCGTTTAAACATTACATGTAAATAAATGTCATATTGTCTTTTTTTGTATTATCTAAGAACTCGTTTAAAAAAATCAATCGTATATAAATTATTTGTAAAATTCAATCACACTTCAATTAAACACTTAAATTTTGTCCTCGCTTAACGCTATAACTAAAATTAAATCTACTAGGACTAGGTACCACTAGTGCCCGCTCCGAGTTGTGATGTTTCTTGATGACGGTATTTGTGTGACGTCATTTGCGATAGGCCGAGTACGGCAAATCCGCATTGCAAGCAATGGTAGTGAGTCTGCTTTTTTGAATGTATACATTGTGGATCAAAACCACAACCTGAAATCAAAAAAAATTATATATTAATACCGAATAGATAAACTGGCATACAAAATGCATAGTAAGATTCAAAAGAGGGCAATGGGGAATGTACGAGACACACAGTGTCACTCCCAGACGGCTAACTTCTACGTCACAGTAATCAAGAGATGGTCTCACAGTATGACAAATATCTCAATTCCAATGGCGAATATATTATATAGGACAAGGGGAATCCGCTTGACGCAATGTTATTACTGCCCAGTGCTCTAAATGTCAACATGAAGAAATTTGAGCAAGTGCGGGTAAACGGCGGGAGTAACTATGAATAGTTTAGTAAGACTATCGGATTCCTCGGGCTGTCTACCTTCGCGTGGTTGGTTCCGTGCGTGAGTACCATCCGGGTTCCTTTAGTCACCCCGAATGGGAAACCAAGAAGCAGTTTCCCCGGTCAACTTTCCGTCATCCAAACATGATGAATGTGCATGCCGGAACTACATTATGTACAATGATGACAATATATGCCCGTGTGTTCGAGGAACGTTGGCGAATAAAGTGAATCGTATTGGTAGATCGATTCAGTTTGCTACCCCCCTGCCCTTGTAGTGCTGGGCGTGATGATAGAGGAGAGGGAGTCGATTCCTCATTCCTTGACATGAAGTCAAGCATTTAGCGGGTGAACATACAAAGTGGGTGGAGGGTTGCTCCCGAGCTTGCACGGTCGGCCTTCCTTTCTGGTTCACCAAGTCAGTTTGGTGAAGCTTGGTGAAGATTTTGATGTGTTCAAGTCAAAGCCTCCCAATGAACACTTTCACTATCTCTTGCAATAAATATTTAAATGAAATTGTATTTTGTTTCGTGCTTAGAAACGTACAAGGACGCAGGGGAAAGGGGAGGGCGTCATGCCGAGACTGCCATGGGCTCCACCGTAGTAACTAACTTGCGATATGTATTAGAAGAAAACAAACGAATACCGAGACAAACCCCCTCCTACTTGCTGGACACAGTCGAGAGGGTAAAATCCGATACCAACATGGTAGAAGATGTACGTC
>JAGXCT010037139.1:75721-114017 GCA_022495035.1 Philopotamus ludificatus | reverse complement strand
GCTTCTTAGTACATAAAAGGTATTAGAATTTGTTGCACGCATCTATGATAGTTTTAAATTTTACCTTTGCTCGGAGGAAACTTTTCAAATCCAGCTGCCTGTATTGAATCCATTTTCTGATGTTGTCGTCTATGTGCGACAACTTTATTAGTGTCGGTACAAACAAACTCACATTTAAGACAATGAAAATGTGAAGCTTTGTTTTGTGTCGTACCTGATAAATAAAAATAAGAGTTAAATAATTTGTCAATAATAAATTAGTAGATTTTCAAGCTCTGATGAAAAATATAATACCGAAATTATTAGCGTGAATACAGTCTTGTCGTCCACAAAAAACGTTTGCTCGATACTGTTGAAAATCTCCTCCCATCAACGTGTCTAACCTAAAAATTAAAAATATATTAATTTCAGTATAATAATAGAATATTTTTTATTTATAATAAATACAAACCTTTCGTGTCTGGCGGTGTGTTGGACAAATCTTGTTTTATCACAGAAAGAGTATCCGCAATCACGTCTAGTGCAATGGAAATGTGTTTGATGTTCTCTGTGTAAAAAATAATACAAATATTAGATAAATACATTTTATTTATAAAAATACATCTAAGAAACAATATGTACCTATATCCGCAATGTTGATAGGCACAATCCTCGTTAAATCTAAACCGTAGATAGCCCTCAGGTATTGGTTCGTCTTTGAGCATTCTCATACTAGGAATTCCTCTCGCATTATGACTTCTATAATAAAACGTAAAATGATAATTAAAAATATTATAATTAAATCGCAAATAAATAATTTATGATCCGTTACCTTTTGTTGATCATTTCCGCTTCTTTATCGTTTTTGGATATCGACGCAGACGACATAGGCGACGGTCCCAGCATTCCAGATTGCTCCATTAGTAATTCAGGTGGATACATCATTCCAGGATACAATGGAAAAGGAGATCTAAAATATATATATTAATATTATATTAATCAAAATTATTAAATATAAGATTATCATTGATTCGCAAGTCACTAACCTGTGGCTTAAAAATGCCATTTGTGCGAGTTGTGACGGTGTTAATCCAGGGATTCCGGAAAGCCCGAGCTGCTGTTGATACTTGAGAGGATCTTGCAGTGATGACGGCTTACCGGATGCCTGTGCTAAATATTGCTGTAGCAAAATACTATGGACCGCTTGTCCGCTCTGCGTTGATGGAATGCTTTGATTCAATTGACTATTTTGATTGGATTGTCGACTAGACGGTGATGACGGTGCTGCATTAGAAGATGCCGTCGATGGAAGTATTGAAATCTCGGGATATTCACGTTCCAACGTTTCCTAAGTAGAATAATCGATTTTGAATTATGTTTGTACATTTTAATGAGATTAATTTTGATATTCGGTAATACCTTGGTGGCGGCGAGGCCCAGCGATGTATCGTACGAAGGCGGATACGCCGGACATAAATGTGCATGATCGAGAGACGGACGATGACAGTGCACGCATGTAGGTGTGCGGGTTCCCGTCGGTGGCGACGAGCCTGCCGATCGTTCGTGTGATGACGGATAAAACGTCCCGGCTGCTTTCACTACTAAAAAATATTATTATTTTTAAATGACACAATACAAATGAAACGGTACATACGTATATACATGTACTTGAAATATTACCTCCTGGACCGATTTCTCCGTCGCCACCCTCGCTTTTCAACGAGAGTGTTCCTCCTTGAAAATTTTCCAATGCCGTGATCATATCCACATTTTTTCCAGCCAACAATCCAGTCAGGCTCTCTTTAGCTCTCATCGAATAATCTTTTACTTCTTCCTTTGTTCCGCCCTCTTGTTTTATTTCGACGTCGCCTATTTTAATGTTTGAATTTTGTATTCCGTGCTTGTGCGATAACAACGAAGAGTATTGCGTCAAGATGGCGCCGCATTGCGGATTTTGAGTGCAATGGAAATGACTTCGCAACTGATTCTTACAACAGCCTCTGACACTGCATTCTTCCCAATTCGAATAATAATCGAATCCGTCGAGCAATTGCATTACGGAATGATTCTCACGACAATGCGTTTCCAACGACGTATGATTATCCGATGAATATGAACATTGTGAACAATGCATGTGTAACTTTGACGACTTCAACAAACAATTTGGATAATGAATCATGCACGTATCCGGTGCAGTATACACATCGAAATGTTGAAATTTGATTTTCTGCAATGACATAAACAATGCATCTTAATGCAATGCCGATTTAATATTATCCATAAAATAAAATGATATAATTACCAGTGTTTCGTCGTTGGAGATGTTCGGAGAGTGAGGTACGGATGTATGACTATTTTTCGGCAGCTTAAATGACGTAAATATAGCTTGCGGAGTGGCCTATAAAGATATGAATATTTCAAATTATTTTATAGATGTAGGAATATAAATAATTCAATATTAATTCTATTTACATGATCAGCCCATACTTCGACTACTCTGTTCTTAGGCGGTCTTCCCCTTTTTCTACTGAACATTTCATCTAAAGAGCTAGCAGGTCCCGGATGACTGGTGACGTGAGCTTGAAGTAAGCTCGGCGGTATATTTTGTAGAGCACTCGGTGTTAGTGATTGAAGTGCTGCCGGTGGTAGATTTTGCAGTGCATTGGGTGGCAGATTTTGAAGAATACTCGGCGGTAAATTTTGGAGCGTACTAGTGTTCAATGCTTGAGCTAAACGAGCGAGTGGCGGAGATAGCGGCGACAGTAAAGCATGTTGCCGATGATGCTCGAGTCGTCGGAAGGGATGGTCTTCGGATGGAAGTATAATACATCCACAATTTTCCTGTAAACAAAAATACGATTAAACATATAGCTGTCGTGCCGCTAACTATATTTTCTTATCGGTACTACCATTATCTCTTGAGAAGAAAAAATACCCAAACTAAAAATATGTTACGATTACAACTAATAAAAATCAACTAAAATACCAAATCAAACGATGTATCTATATGTGCATATGCATATCTGATTTCTAACGGATTTTTCACCACAGTATCAGTATGCCCTGAGAAGGTAAACCCTAAACTATTGACCGATAAATGGTCTAGTCTTAATACTTTCCTTCTTTTTAGAGTTCTTTCCCATGATGAAGAGATTGCTATTGCGCAACATGGTCAATAATCATTTACGATTTGTTATAAGCAGATAACGCCTAGAGAAGATGAGAACGAATACGAAGGCAAACCCCCTAATACTTGCCTGGAGTCGAGAGGGTAAAATCCGATACCAACAGTGATAGAAGATACATGTCCAATGCCAGCAATGGGCAAGAGTGGACACAAAAGGGGAGTCTCGACTACCATTCGAAAGTCTGGTAAGTCCCAATATGATGATAGGCTATATAATATATTCCAAATAAAATATTTAATATCTTACCCATGTGCAATGATAATGAGTTGTTTCTCTTATATGCTGACATGATGAACTGGTACAAGGACAATTTTTCGAAAACGTTTGAAAATAAGCTTCCGTCACTTGATTCTGATGTTCGTGTTCCAGCGAATGTTTTATCATTGTACTCTGACAACTGTAAAATAAAATGAATAATTGTTATAAACAAATTACGTTACGTTTTGATTCATAAATTATGTTTATATAAATACCTGTGAGCAAAATTGCAGCATTCCGCCAAACAATGAAAATGTTTATTGAATGCCGAACATTTCTGACACTTCTCGCTCGGATCGGTTGCTCCGTTGAATGTCAATATATATTTCTTTGTTATTTCATCAACGACGAGTTGATTCTGTAATTGCAGAGGGTAAATATATACTGTTTCAAAAATTAATAATGTGATTTAATTCTAAATATAATTACCAAGTTTTGAGGATCTAATGAACCGTCCGCAGACGTTAGATCCATGGCGACTTGCATCGGTATAAGCGGAGGTGGTCCACCGTACATTCCCGATATCGAATTATCGTCCATATCGACGCTACTCTTGGGTGACAGTGAAGATTTTATTTTCAAAGATCCGTCTTCAGAGTTTGATTGAAACATTGCATTTTGTATAATAGATGACGGTAAACTGTTGAATCAAGTGTAATTGTTCATTAGCGGTGCTTTTTAATAATATTTACAATAAATTTATATTACATACCTATAATTTAGTTCTTGCTCTTTCCGTTCATGCTTTCTTTTATGTGAAAACAATTGACTCGACGAGTGAAGAACGTAATTGCATCGTGGTCGGATGCAATGTATGTGATTGCACATTCGGCTAAACCTAAAATATTAATTATTTCGTTATTTATATATATAAAAATAGATTATATTATTTAAAAAATATATTTCTGTATTTATTACATACCGACATTCTCTATAAGGACACGGTTCATTTTTCATATATTTTTTAAATCCATCTCTAGCTAATTGCTCATCTTTTATATGATAAGTCTTATGTTTTTCTGAAATATGATAATAGATTAATACAAAATTAGCGTTCGTAATTTAAACGAGTTAAATGTAATATATTTACCCATATCCGCTTTATTTTTAAATGTATATTTACATCCGGGTCTGCGACAATGAAAGTGAGTTGTCCTTTGACCTCGGAAAGCGCAGTGTGCTGCCGAACAACGTTCGGTAGCACGGAATCTTTGAAAACCCTCTTGCAATATGGCGGAATCTTTCCTGTGATAATTTGCATGCATCTGTACGTCCGACGTTGAAATGTAGACCTTATCGCATCCATCCTGAATGCAATGATAATGCGTTTGACTGCGGTTGTGAGGGCATCCAGCGCCTCGTTCCCCGCAATCGTCAAGAGGCGAGTATCGCATGAAACCATGCGCCAACGAATCGTCACGTTTCTTATGCCACTATAATTAAAATAATACAATTAATTATCTATTTATATAGAATATATCGATATAATTAATTTTAAATTACTTTGAAGTGTCTGATCATTTCTTCCTTTTTACAAAATACTCTACCGCTGCAGTCCATGCAGTGGAAATGTTCCCGGTACCCCAAGTCTTTGCAGAACGACGATCCGCATTCTAACGCAGATCCATATCTAAAGATAAAAATGTATTAGTATTATTGAAATTATTATTGTTATATAATTATTATTTGTGTGCATACCTTTTTACATATCTGGAATAATCTAATGCCGGAGTGGACGATTGTCTTCTGCCATCGAGTTGACCCAGAGAAGCCAATAGAGCTGAAATTTTAACGTCTTCATGAATAGTCATATACGCTTTGTTTTTGAGGTCAAAGTGATAATTTGCAAATTCTTAGCGTAACTGTGCGAAAACTGTTTTGAAAGAAAACACATGTTCATGTAAACACAATCATTTAATTAACAGTCATCAATTAGCGGACATTTTTAATTATCTAGTCATGATTTTGCTAAACTGAAAATAAAATTCGTTTCAATAAATCGTCGGCGCGCCGTCCATATGGCCAGATTGTGCGGCGCACACAGGCGCCGAGAGGATTTAAAATTTTAAAATTTTATGAAATTCTTTTTCATAAAATATATTTTTATTGTATAGGGGCTCGAAATAATGTTCTGCACACAGGCGCCGGACACTGTCGGCGCGCCTTTGGATTTATTGAATAAAAAGTTCCGGTTTACAGGTCATTATCAATGGTCAGTATGTAATGGGACAATCAATATGTTTTATTTTCGGTATTAAGGAGGATATTACAACTGAAAACCAGTTTTAAGCCAAATTCTCGCAGATACCAGCGCATTGTGTTAACACACGGGCACTGAAAATACAGCAAAATCAAAAGTTTCAAACAATAAATATATTAAATATATTCATTAGCCCATGGTTGTGATATTGAAATTATGTTAATTTAATGTGCGTATTTAATTAATTTTTAAAATTTTAAATATTTAAAAAAAAAAACATTGTTTTTGCGGACGTACATATATAAAATATGCAAAGCGACGGTCGTCCGTTATCGGCAACACATTAAAAGCAAACAAGAATGGTGGTCTGCAGTTTCCGAAATTCCGAGAAATTCCATTTTATCTTTCTCTCACCCGTACAGCTTTTTTGCAAATAAATTGTGAGAAAAGACTAAAAACAATGAGAAACCCTCGAACTGGTTGCACATGCAAAACACCGAACGTCCGCGTGCATATCAGCGCGATAAATCGAATGAGACTGCAAATGCAATCAATACCCGGCTATTGGAAATAACCAATAAATTGTTAACAAATACACTCGATTCTACCTTGGTGAGAGTGAAATATACGGGATAGATAGCTTCCAAAACACAGTGGAAGACTATCATACTCAGGGGCGCCCGTCCATATGGCCAGATTGTGCGGCGCACACAGGCGCCGTAAAATTAGCGGCATAGAGAATGTAAAATCTTAAAATCGATATAATATATAAGTGATCTATTCAAGAACACCAGACGCACAGAGGCGCTGACTGAAGTACAGCACACAGGCTCCGGATATTGTACGATGTATCGTTTTCGGTTTTTCACTCTTTTTACTGCCTTCATTGATTTTTCCGATGAAAAACGATGGATCGAGATTCCACCGTGTATCGAAAAGTGATTGTCCGTGATCAGACTTAAATTAAATATCTGAATTAAGACACTGAAAATACGTAAAACTTGGTTACATCATTCGTGGATCAAAGTATCGCTGTCTGCAGACCATCATGGAAAAGTAGAAGATAAACGGTGGTTGGGAAGAAAGAAGCTGTCGTTTAAAGAACATATTCGCAACTGGATTGTTCCAGCTCGTCTTGGAGAAAAAGCAAGGACATGTAGATCGCCTACGTCGGAAAAAGGGATCTGAAGAATAAGATGCTGGTCAATTAAAGAATGGACAAGTTGACTAAGAGTTTTTGGGATTTTCGGAGGATTAAGCTGCTCGACATTGAAGATAAGAAAAGAAATACATATTAGCCATTGGGGGATGGTGACTTTTTGGAAATGAATGAACAACAAATTCAGTCTCTCATCTCGCATAGTCGGATTATTTTTTAGATCGGTATTTATTTTTTAATAAATGTTAGTTTAGAGAAAGCTAAACTTTATTTTTTAATCAGTTGTAAAAAAGAAAACAAAACTAAAATCTATAAAACACTGAGTAAGGTCTTGGGGGCCTCATTGGGAACGCCAATTATACCATTTTTGGGCCTGATGCACCAGCAACTTAAGCATTCATATAAATCCGCCACTGATAGCAGCTTCTAATAAAAATTAAAAATGAAAATTGTCTCAAAGAATTAGGTTGTTGATAAAATCCGGCGAGAGTATCCGTCTACTGTGTGCAGAACTTCAATTATCGCCTTTGTACGTCTGGTGTGCATGAAAAGACGAACTACGGGCAATCAGTATTGTTGCAAATTATTTAATGTGGATTTTAAGGGCGCCTGTGTGCACCGCACAATCTTGCCATATGGACGGCGCGCCCCTTAAGCTATATAAAATATGGTTCATTTACTGGATCAATGAAAAAAATACCGGCTCAACCAAATTACGAAAAGCCGACGTTTCAATCCATTGGAATCAAAACAATGGATGTAATTAGTTGCAGCAGCATAACGAGGGGGGGATATATTGTCTTTGGACAATTGCACCATAAACTTATTATTGCCATGTTTTTTACTCGATCTTCGAGTCGGATACACTCTCGCAGGCACGTGGAGCCATTTCTTCAAGTGGAATGGCGTAGCTGATGCGGCCCAGAGCTCGGGTTAAATTCCTCAATGGATGGCACAAATTGTCGTAATTGTTTACAGCGATTTTCGTATTAATAAAAACTGATTTGTTTAAATTGCCTCCTGCCGCTCCGGCCATGGGAGACGGCAGGATAAAGTTTACTCGTAATGTGGCATCTGGTACGTGTGTGTGTGAGAACGCACACTGGCGCACAGCGGCACTACTAGCTAATAGACGGATGTTCGAATCAAACATTTGATAGAATCCTGGACTGGATTTTGATTCGATGGGAACGGACGCTTTGGCGGCCCAATGTCGAAACTGAAAGCTATTAAGAAATTGGGCGACAGTCCTACGAAATTTTGAAGAACTAAATAGATGACATCGCCAATCAAAAATCTTGAAGTTTTCTGTGTTTATATGATGATTACATCTAAACTTTTGATGAGCTTCGAGCTCCGCGAGAGCTGGTCGAGGAAAATCTGGAATTCCTACTTTTTTTTGTTGTTGCATTTCATGGATCCCGAGCTTTAAAATCTGACGATTCGTGCGTCCGTGTCGCACACATGTATGGCAAGTGAAATTGCCGTGCGACCAAATGACAATTGATTGCTCGTTGCATCACTCGAGTGTTTTAGTAATGGGCCCAGAGGTCCCGCTCGCCTGACTCCGTCACATGTCACCGGGACCAATTTGGAATTTACATTCGCGAGTGACGGCTCAATCAAACGCTATTCCGTATTTACATCAATTTTGGTCAATTCGATCTTCTTCAGATGTCAACTGATCGTTGTGACCTCCCCCCGATTCGTGTGTTCGCGAATGATGCTGCCGTAATGGGGATCACGGACCATTATCCATCACGTTCCCATGTCTCCGCGCCGCTGGCCAATTTGTTTTATGAAATCTAATGCAATTGCCGTTTAACGCGAATGGGAAATGCTGAATGAATCGGAGATAACACATCGTTACGTATGTTATGCAGAATTATGAAGGATACCGAATATTATTATTAGACCATATGGCCTGATTGTGCGGCGCACACAGGCGCCAAGAGGGAAAATTTTGATAATGTAAAATAGTCATTTATCAAAATGAATTACATTTATTAAATAATATACATTATAAATAAGTGATTGCCAGTAGTTCGTCTTTTCAAGCGCACCAGACGTAGAGTGGCCCTAATTGAAGTTACCGAGACTATGTTTTCTTATGCTTATATGATGTAGGGGTTTATGTGAATATGTACTCTCATGACAGATTAATCAAGAAAGAATCAAAAATAATCTAATCAAAATCATACTTTTCAGACATCCAAGTGAAGAAAATCGTTTCATTCTATCGAACAATTGAATTGAAGACCGGATAGACGGAATATTGTTAGAATATCTATTTATCATGTTTTTATTCTCAGCGAAAGCCATTTAGATCTTTGAACCCTGGATAAACCCGTCGTCAAGAACGATCAAGAGAAGGAATACCCTCATGGCCACAAAAGGAAAACCTCTCGGATCACCGTGGGACAGAATGCTTTCCAGTCTATCAGACGTGATCCTGAGAAGAAATATTTCTTAGTATCTAGCTCTCTAAAGACAAAATGCTGGGATACCTTCAGCCGTTTACCGCCACAGTACCACTTCCTATAAAAGTGACAACGAGGAAACTCGTTCGAATGTTGCTTGATAAGGCTAGCGAATCAACCTGCACCAGGATTACGTGGCCAACTAATGTTGTTCATGGGATGCAACTACAATATCGACGAATGTCAAAATAAAAGCCGTACGAAATCATCATCATCAACATATTAACCAGTGTCATGACTTGTAGGTAACATACATACGATAATGTAAGTTAATCGCGACTGAGCTAAGTTAGTACTCAGATAGGTAAGCCTTCCGACGAAAACTATGAATTCAGGGGATTCTTTATGACACTGCTCAGGAGAAATGTAAGTGGAAGATACCCATTACCTCCGCTTGTTTATAAAAATATGTATGTAGGTAGGCGCGTCGGAATTAATTATTTTAATGCCGTAAGTATAAATTTCGAATCAACTGAAAAACAGTGAAATTCCTCTAATTACGTCCCTTCAAAAACGCAAAAACGGGGTTTCACTGTAGTATTAAAACTAACCAGTGTCATGGCTTGTAGGTAACATATATCAGTTAGATAATGTAGGTTAACCGCGACTGAGCTAATATAGTATCCGGATAGGTTAATCCTACGGCGAAAATCTTAGGAATTAGGGGAATTCTTTATGACACTGGGGGAATGTAAATGTAAGAGACTCATATATGGGTAATACATAAATAGCTGAAGTAATAAAGCGTAGACAAGGAACCCAATACCTTTACAATAACCAAGGAATTGCGTTTTATATGGGATACATCTTCTGATGATTTATGGCCGTCTTGTCATCAAGATTATAAAGTTTTGGCAGAAGAGGCTGAATAGAGACATCATCATCAAGCTCGATATGAAATTGATGTAAAATGTTTATCATATCGATTTATTGTCCGCATCCGTCTGCACAAGACGAGGTCAATCTCCCCAAGTGCCATCATCGTGTATGCTCCAATTTCGACAGTTTCCAACGAAACCGACTACTCGACATGGACGTGTCAATTGATGACTGTTCGCAGCGAGCGCCTAATGTAAACCAATTCCACGGAATTTGTACTTAAGCCGTGATTTATCTGTTTATGAATTCATAAAAGCACGTCTCCTTTTAAATTGTTCAAATACGGGATGTGGGCCCGCGGGGATCTAACGTCGCATGGGCATGCGCGTGCGCAAGCCAACTCGGCCGCGATCCGCTCAGGGGGGACCGCTTTACGGCGCAGAACGGCTTGGCCGCGAGAGCGCGGGGGCACACGCGATATTGATACTTATTACACGTATCCAAGAACGCTTTTCATTAAAAAAATCGTTCAACGGCGTTCGAACGACGGAAAGGGATTTTTTCGAATCGTTAAATGGATGGAATTGAATCAATCATAATTCAAGTGGGAGCCCGCCATCCGAGATTGGGCTCTAATGCGCCCTCGCGTAAGAACGAATCTCGCCTGGCGCTCGGTCACTGATTATTTTTTTCCCCCAGTCACAAATCTCCGTATGACTGAATGGATTGATGATGGAAGCAAAAACTCATATTCAAATTCATATTAAAATATTCAATCCTTATATGGACGAGATATTCCTTTATTATTATTGTAATATGTATAAAATACTTCAATGCACACACACAGGCGCACACCGGACACGCTACACAAAGAGGCACACATGACGTATACATATTTGGACGGCAGTGTGAGGAGTTCAGATCATGATCGACTCATTGAAACGAGAACACCATTCCGTATAATTATTTTTTTTAAAAACACGATTTCATTTCTATAATTATTCAGTCGAAAAAAATTTGCCACTATCATTATTTGGAAGGATGAACAATTTATGCAAAACTCACCGGCCGGAGATAGCTTCGCTCTGAGATCCGAGTTCAGAGTGTCGTCGGAGTCGTAAGTTCCCTGAGGTTTAGAAAATATTCCCTAAAAAAAAAAAACAAACACGTCAGCATAAAATCAACGTCGTTGACATATATAGAAAATATGACTCACGTGCAATCCCGCTAGATCCTCCAAATTTCTTCTCATCAATAACGTCTGCTGTTCAAATTCTGCAACGCTATTCCCGGCACTCGAAGCCGACGCGGATAAATCCTGCTACATAAAATTATAAATATGAATCACCAACGTATTTATCATGAAAAGAGTGCCGAAGTTTTACTTACTTGAACGTCGGGATCCTTAGAAACGCTGAGATCCAAAGTCCGATCGCCGTCCGAGTCTATACCAGAAGCGGCACTGTCGTCTTGCATCGAATTTGATCTGAATAAAAAAGTCCTGTTAAATAGAATTACATCCCAAGAATATAACTAGTATTAGCAACCCTTTTTAATAAACTTTGCTTATCTATTAGCTGAAATATAATAATTCCCAATCAATATAACTATTTTCCTTATAAGTAGTACAACTAGCCAGATACGGCATCCCGAAACAAATATTTCAACCCATTTTTCAGGGTACGATTCGATGAAGACGTGGACCAGGAAGACCAAGAACATCCTGTCTGAAAAACCTATGACAATGGTTTGGGGGAGATTTTACTTCATTGTATTTAATTCATCTATGATCGCCAACGTGCGTTAGCGGACAAGGCACGAGAAGAAGAATCAAAATGTATAATACAAATCCAACTGATACAAATAGAACCAATACACTCTGGGAAGGAAAACCCTAAAATGAAGATCGATAATTGATTTCGATACTTTTGCTCCTTCTTCTTCTTTGAAGAGGAGATCTATCATTTGGAAAGATCCTTACATAAAATGATTGCTATAACGCAACAAGTTTAATGCTAGCTGCGTCGTCCGCGGAACCGTAAAGAGGAGGAAGCGAATACCAAGATAAAACCCATGCCATTTGCTTGGACACAGTAATTAGGGTAAAATCCGAAACCAGAAATGGTAGAATAACATACCACGACTAGCATTGTAAATCAATACATTTAATGATGTTGGTGGTTTATATTACCTGTGGACATCGATCGGAGATTGAATTTCTCTGTCTTCGGTGAAGGGCGCGCTCAAAGAATTAATCGCATTCATCGCTCCCTGCGACCATCTGTGCTGCAGCCACATCGGATAAGGCTTGCCGGCCTGCAGAGCCTCGATGGTCCGCACCTGACCCGTGAGCGCTTCGGCGACTTCGTTGGACGACAGCCCGTATATTCCGAGCAGTTCTTTCATCGTGTTGACGGCGTAGTCCCTCAACACTTTGTTGTTGTTGGGCGGGTCGCCGTTCTGCATATCTTCCTCGGGCATGTCGTCGACGTCCATCGGCTGATGGTTCTCCGGGGAGAGGGCGCCGCCGCTGCCGTCGCCGGTCGGGCTGCCTTCGTCGTCGTTCTTCATGCTTCCCGAGTCGTTGTCCATGTCTTCCGAGTTGTCGGAGTGCCTTCTCCTCGTGGGCGAATTTGTTTTGATCAGTTGCGAGATGGCGAACGGGCTTTTGGTGCTAAAATTTTTGGTTTTGTATTCGCTGGGCGTTATACTGATGTCGTTGGGGGGCTGCTTGCCCTGCTGCGCCATGTTGGGCAGCTGCAAGCTCTGTATGTACGACTGCTGGTATTGCGAGGATATATTCAACGACTTTAATGTGTCCATGCGCTTTCTGTGCTCTGCGTAGTCGAGGATGTGTCTCGCGCTGTCGTAGTCTGACGTGTCAATGTTTTCGTTGGAGTCGGTGCTCAGTCTTCGGCCGGAGAGGTCGACCGCTTCGGTTCCTTTGAGGAGGACTAGATTTTTGACGCCGATCTTGACGCATTTGGCGATATCGTCGTCGTCGTGGTCTTCGGCGTCGGTCGGAGAGCGATCTTCGGAGATAGCGTCCGGCTCCACTCGGTTGTCGTAGACGCGGTCCTCTGCGGGATCGCTGTCGACGCCATCTTCGATCTGTCTGTGCGGAGTCGGGGGCGCGTTAGGGGCGCAGCGTGGCTTGAAGTCTTTGCGCTTGTTCCTCTTAGTGGGCCAAGCGGGAGACGCGAGGTGCTCCCGCGGAGGCTCCTGATGAGCAGACATTGCGGTCGTCATGGCACAGCCCTGGGACTCCTGATGCCGCGGACTTCTTTACCGAATGATCGCTGAAACAAAAACGAGCTACGTCAATGGCTACGATTTATGGACAAATTAGAGCCCTATTCAAGATGATAATGAACGCGTTAAAGAACAATTATTTATATTAGTGTTGAAAAAAAAGAAGATTGTGGATGAGCTCCCTCGAAAAAGTTGTTGGCGTACCTGTCCAAGTGCGACATTAGCATCCAATTGTGGCATTAATCTTTTACATCAAATGACTTGTTCTTCATCACGCTGGCTTTTCTGGCAACGATCTTCATGTATCCTTTTCTTCTTGGCGATCTATAGCCCGAGATCAAAGGCTCGGGTTACCGGCGCACGAGTGTGTGTGCGAGCCGTTGAATAGCCGATCTATTTCTTCACCATCGTAGATCAATCTGTGAACAAAGGAATAAATAATGACTATTATAATTGATCTGCGTATAAAGAAGATATTTTGTTATGTATATTTTTATATGTGTGCATGAATACGTGAATAAATTATTCTTATTGCCGTAAAAAATGACTATTTATTACATTATATAACGCTAATACATATCAGGCGTTGTAAACTCGCGGTCGCACTCAAAATCGGTTTTGGTAAAAAAGAACAAGAAAAAAAGAAATAAAAAAAACAACCGCAGCTGATAATTGAGCCGGCAACCGGTTCATATCGAGGAATAATTTGAAGAGCGCTTAGAATTATTGAATGGACTCTGTGTTGGAAACATCTGACATGATAATTGTTATAATTGAACGCGCAGAGCACAATGTTGGAGACGAAATGAACCAATGGAGCCGAGCGGGCCGATGGGCGGGTCGGAACTGGAACATGGTAAACCAATAATTTTTCAAGAATAAATTTTGAATTATCATAACACACTTTTTATGTTATATTTGGAATGTGTCGATCATCCTAACCCTGCCGCGACCGCGCTCACATAATCCGACTCCGGAAAAAAAAATGGTAATGAACCATCAAACAACATTTTAAAACCGACACATTATCCATTATATGTTCAAATAACTCGAGATATTTCATCTCGATATAATAATATATGGATATTTTTTTATCTCGTATTTAAATTCGGAAAATGCGCTAATGATTATATATATATAAAAAAAAAACTTTTTTTTTTTTTTTTAGTTAACTGAATCAACGGAATTTTATAGTTGATTGCAAAACTTGCAAAAATTACCATTGCGCCGTCTCAAAGGATTAAACGTTGATAATGAAATAAAAAAAAGTCGACAGATATAAGGCCGACGCGATCGCATTTTTACAGCATTTTCTTTTGTTATCGATAAAATGAGCATCGAACAAATCTCCGATACGATAGCGCCCAGATAAACGAAGAGTCGAAATTTAGTAACGTTAGTGTTAATACAAAAATAATAACACCGAAAACACGCCATGTCATTCTTTACGAGCGGCCATCTTTAAAATGCTCTTTTTCATGTTCCAAACACAATGATTCCGTACTTTTAAAAGCAATTAATATTAAAATAAAAAAATCATCATCTCTTTATAATGCATACAGGCTTTATCGCCTGTTCCTCTCTCGGTCTCTCTGTCGGGCGCGCGATGGCGGCGAAGAGGGCGATAGCCGCGTCCCTCTCCATCTCTTCCTTTTGTTATTGTATCACTGAATTCAAATGAGGACTCGTAATCAGGGTTGTCAGTCCGTCGAGGTGAATAACTGAGGCACAGCCTCATACATCAAAATCGACAACAAAGCGTGGATATTAATTTCAGTGTCGAAAACCTTTTTTTCAACGGCGCATCGGAATTTGCCCGTCGCTAGACTCAAGTGCACTCTCGATGGCCGTCGTAAATCGGACGAGCGACAATTACACAATTAATACGGCCGGCCGATAGCATCGGATGAAAAATATTGTTCAGCGCGGACCGTTTCATATTTCATATGAGGTACAAGACAGAGAGCAGGGCTTGTAGTTTGAGACCCGGTTTTAAATCAGTACAGATCCAGATGTAAGAAATTCCCTGTTGCGTCTTTCTCGATCGGTTTATTATTGTGCCAGACAAATGCTGCATACACGGACTCATTATGTGATGGCGGTGGCGAACGGCGGTGTGCGAACCGCGCGATAAATATCCAATTTTTACTGGAGCAAGACATATTTTGCTCAAATTATTGTAAAAATATTTTACAGTTCTAGTCCATATGGCAAGTTTGTGCGGTGCACACAGGCGCCGAAGCGCCAAGAGGAACAAAATTGAAAATGTAAAATAATAATTTAATTAAATTACATTTCATAAAATCGATGTTGCAGATGTGAAAGAATAGTTTTACATCTATAATCTGCAACATGTGACTCCAGAAATAAAGGTTACCATATATTCTCCGACAGATTTTATACAGAAGAATTGTTATCCCACTGGCACACTAATGGCAAACATAACGGTTTGTCCTAAATTATAAAAAATAGGAAACAGAAAAGGGGAGAATCAATTGGTGATAAGAAGACCCCGGAAAACTGGACAAGTCACGAATATTTTTTAACATGATGTAAAACCTCAATTATAAGTTCATTTATTTTATACAAAGGATGCAAGAAAAGGAAAGGAAGAAATAGTTTTCCATTCTGGATATTTTTCTTCAAAATCAATCAGCTATGTATATATTTTTTTAAGAATTTAAGTTAAAAAATATGTGCAGTACTTCAATTAGCGCTATTGTCCATCTGCTGTATTTGATAAGACGAACTAAGGGCAATCCATTTGTTACTTCTTATTTAATGTCAATTTTAGAGGAGCCCCAAATTTTCCGGCGCCTATGTGCGCTTCACAATCTGGCCATATGGCCTTGCATATATAACATATTCGTAAATAATCGAAATTCTTTATGATCTCCTTGTAATGCAATACATCTAAAGCTTACCGCTTTCTTTTATTAGGTCTTTGTTCACCTAATACTACTACTATATCTAGATCAATCCCATTCTTTTAGAAGAGAGAATGTTAGTTCCATTATATGGTCCGAGCTATCCTCAATAATTCATCTATTTTAATATGTACAAAAATCCTCATCAACACATATTAATCATATCATATGGCCAGATTGTGCGGCGCACATAGGCGCCTGAAAATTAGGAGTACCAAAAAAAATATAAGTAGTTCCCGTAGTTCGTCTTTTCAAGTACACCAGACGTATATACGGGCCATGACGTCTGGCCTTTGTAGTCGTCTATCTAAGATTCATCGTCTTCAGAGTGGAAAGGGTTAAGATTATCGCGTAAATTGCACATTTACCTCGGGTCCAATTAAGAATAATTGAGAAACGCAAATTTTTAAATTAACCCCTTAGCCGCCCGTAATTATTTTAATGAAATTTAAATTGGAATAAAGCTATTCATATATTTATTTATTATAGCGCGCAAATAAAAACATTAAAATCGTAATTACATCACGCATTCGCGGCTAATAAATGAATAATCGGAGGAGGAGCACACGCGAAACATTATCCCCGTGCACATCGAGTCGTAAATATATTAATAACAAAAATTACACGGCTCTTATTTAACACGAAATTAACATATCATCCGACATAATTACATGCATTACGTACTATATTATATTCGAATAGGAAAAATTCGGCTTCATTGTTCGTAAGTCAACGAAGGCCATTCGTCGGTGATTTTTTTCATTCGAAGGTTGATTAAGATCTAATGCGATATGACACGTGCCTTTTGATTTACAAGTATCGGCGCAGGCAATCGGCGACCCGCGATGGAGTTTAAAATTGGGAGGGAATGTTGCCGACCCCTGCGCAGAATTACAAGAATACGATATGTACACAATTGATATTGTGTGTACACGTACGTATGTAATATAGGCGGTCCTCTCTCTCTCCAGAGGTGTGGTGCATCTGGAGAAACAATCTGTGGGTCGCGATTTTTATTAATATTCGCGATTTGCATAGTTTAAATCGATTTTTTGGCGAAGGTCGTCGACATCCAAATGTGTGGCTCTTATTCGTTTAGTGCTCTGACGAAAGCTGTAACGATTTTTTTACATATCGCTCGGCTCGAGATGGTCAAGCGATATTGCACAGTGGGTATTAATGGGTATCTCGAGATCAAAAAGTAGTCGATGGTTTCACTGGACAGATGATACGTGTGATGATGATGAATGATTCCGAGAATTCTTCGCATGCCGCGGCTCACAATCCGATAATGACTATTAATACAGTTTTCCGAGATCGCATAGTTTTTCTCGCTTAATTTTAATAAAAACGCGAATAAATTTCAGATTAGTATAATGAAATGCGTATTCCAATCCCCGTGGAATGGCATTCAGGTATGAACGACACGATCGAGGGTCGTTTTAATAATTCAATTACATGCGCGCCGTCCATATGGCCAGATTGTGCGGCGCACACAGGCGCCAGATAATCAGGAACGAATACAATTCCGACATATTATTTTTCAACACACGCGAGATATGCCTGAAATAACTCTCTCGACTATTGGTATCGCCTGCAATTTGCCGATATGACAATAAACTTTAAATATTTATGCGATTCCGTGCGTGATTGCAAAGCTGTTGTCGGGCGCACGCGCATTGCAAGCGTGTGCGTGCCTCGAGTGCAACGATTTTCCGTCGGTTGAAATTTTCGGATGCACCGAAACCGGCCACAACCCATTAGCGTATCGGGGCCCGGTGATGTATGCGTGTATCGCAGCGTGGTGCCATTGCTGCCACAGCTCATTATTCAATAATTCGGATAGATTGATGTTGCACTGTCAGGGGCCGAGCGCACCCGCTCGCCACTATGGCCGCAGCATCTATGCCGCGTCATTCTAAGAACACGCCAAAAAAACACCGGTCACGGTGGAAACGGGAATACCCGTCATTGGACCCGTTGGAAGGACATCGTATAAGAAATTCATCAAAAAAGCAATATGTTCAAAATCATATGGCCAGATTGTGCGGCGCACACAGGCTCCGGAAAATTTGGAATGACATTAATTAATATGTAACAATATAGATTGCCATTAGTTTGTCTTTTTAAGCACAGGGGTGATATAATCTAGCCCAAAAATAAAATAAAATTGCTGGTGGAAAACAGAGTTCTTCAATATTTTGAGAGAAGACAGCGATAGTCCGTGGAACACTGATTTGGGATACTGAGTGAGACAAACGGCCAGAATATGTATTTATAAGTCAGTAATCATCTAGGTATTAAATACAAGTAAAATGAACCAATTTCAATAGGAAAATCCTCGGAAAATGAGAAAAACCTGACTATCTTCAAATTGAATGAGAGATTACAAATCGCATCCTGGGATGTAGCAGCGGGTCAATGATGATGATCCTACATAATAAAAGATCTGCTTTTCATCCCCAATAAATATAAAAAAATGAATTCAAATGAACTTTAATATCTTGACAATTCTTTCTATCCCATTCTAAGGTCTATGATGGATGCGATATTATTAAATAATGATTATTTTTGGCAACATAATCCCATAATTAACAAATGGATTTAACGGTTTCTCACTACAGAACCAGTATGCGCTGGAAAGGAAAACCCTAAGTTTAGTCTCGATACTTTCGTTCCTCTTTCTTCTTTCCACCCTCTTTTTGAGGAGGTCTATTCAACAGTGACGAGGTTAATGCTAGCTGTGTCTATGTCATTAATCACTTGCGATTTGTTATAATCAGACCTTAAAGGCAAACCTTCTTATACTTGTTTAGAGGGAAGTCAAGAGGGTAAGTTTTAGTCAAGAAGGTAAAATCCGATACCAGCAGTAGTAGAAGATATGTCCAATGCCAGAATGGCCAATAGAGGGAAAACTCGAGTTTGGTAAGACCCATACGGTCAGCGAGATACGCGATTTAAGTGAAATCGACATCAAAATATCCATCTGAGTTGACTCGTCGAAGAGTGGGGGTGATTAATACGCACGCAACAGCGCATTAAATCAATAAATAACGAATTTATTTATTTTACAATCAATCACGCGCATTATCCGACTAAATTCGGATAATCAGAATACTACCGTACGTTGTAATTAATTTCTTGAATATTATTGATTGCTTTGCATTACAATAATAATAGAGTTTGTTGAACACTACTCAAATTAGAGCTATTCCAAAGCGTTCTAAAAAAGTAATTTAAATACAAAAAACGCATATGTACGCGGGATTCAAAAATATATAATTGAGGATTGGACGTACAACAAAAAAAATGACAAGAAATACCCGGCCCGTAAGTAGTGTGTACCGATACAGAATAATTAGAGCTGTATTGGGAAAAATAAAATTTTGTAATTAAATCGTGATATAATGGCGGCGTCGGGATGGATATGCGGAGCTGTGTCAATGGATGTGATTTTTTTGGCCACTTCGTATGCGATCGCTAACGAGCGCCTATGCAAGAAGTGTTGGCGCTGTTTTATTGTAATAATCGTTTAATTACATCGTCGAATTTCATAGAAATACATATTTTCCATTAAAAAAGCTGCGTCCAAGGCCGACGGAGCTGTCAATCCATCAACGTCTGGCCCGACTGCGCCTTCTTCTCGTTTTGTTCTACTGGCACAGGGCGATCGCTAATTCTCTTAAAACCCGAACGGAAATCATCGCGTATTTATATAGAAATTTTATGATTTTCGTGATAAAACGGAGCCGTCCGAGATAGTGTTTCTGCGCGAGAATTCTTTCTCGAGAATTTTTATGTCTAAATTCTCGAGAAATTATAAAAATTCTCGAGAATGTTCGTAAAATAAAATATCAAATCAAAATTATAATATTTTCGTAAATCTAAATATATCAATTATTATGTGTTTTATGAAAATCGGTGATAAGGAATCGGCAAGCTGTAATATTTGTACGATAATTCTTTCATGTAAAGGTTCAGCGACAATGACTCTCACTTTAGACACAGCAGTATCGGAAACAATTATTAAATTATTTTAACTTATAAAAGTAATAAAATATTTCTCGAGAGTCCTCGAGAATTTTTGAGGAAAAAAGTGAGAATTCCCTTTTCTCGAGAAATGAAAAATGTCGATAAATCAGAAACACAAATCCGAGATGAGTCTAGTCATGTGTCAGAATGAACGATCCGCCGTAAAGCCTCTCTAAAGCGGACCGAATCATCATCATCAGCGCTGAAATTGATTTGACAGCCAGAGTGCCGCGTTGATATCAACAACAATAACATTTTCTTTCACGGCGCAATCCTCTAATGACTACAAAATTGGACGATTCCCCCGACGAGATTGTGCAGTGAAAGCGATCCGAGATCGACGGAACACCCTGTATCGAAATGAGTGATTCGATTCATTTATTACGTACATACTTTTTTTCGACGACCACCAAATCATTTTAATAATGACGAACTTTAAAAGAGTTTCTAGTTGCGTTCACAAAAAAATAAGCCAACAAATTCCTGTTTTGTGTCGGGCGATTGTCTGTGCGTGTGCGGCTGTATTTATATTCTTTTTCAATTAAGTGCTATACATCCAGATTGTTGATAAATGAATGTAAATTCCGTCTATTAACGACGCATTGATTCGTGTTTGATACGGGCATTAGCGCGCCGACTGTATCCGGCGCCTGTGTGCAGAACACAGGCGCCGGATTCAATTGTTAGGCCCGTACGTTTTAAGACAAACTACTGCCAATCAATTACATATTCTATATATTATGAATATATTCTATATGTATATGATAAAAAGTTCTGCGGTGCAGAAGGAAACGGAAACCACTGCGCTATATATTCCCAAGAAAACCATACCCATGATCCTCCCTCCATAAAAGGAATAAAAAAAAATATATATTATTTAATGTCGATTTTAAGAAATATAACTCCCGGCGCCTGTGTGCGCCGCACAATCTGGCCATATGGACGGCGCGTCACAACGCCATTTTCCGCGCAAATGAAAATATTTCCTACTCGCACTGTATCAAAGCGTATACACGTGTGTGTATGTGTGTGCGAGGCGAATACAAAAAGGGACATAGACTAATTTGTGCATTGCACAAAATATTATGCTAATTAAATCGATGATGTAATGACAATTCAAAGACAGCCAACACAAAACCCTAAAATAACCAAAATCAACGGTTTTTTGTGTCGCGTTTATTAATTTCGCCAAGGATACGCCATGTAGGGTTTTCGCGAGGTTGAATTCGGTAATTATTGTTGCGTTCGGTAAAAATAGTTGCGCAAGCGCATGTACTCGTATAACGAGGCTGCCATCATTCACGTCTAAAATATTGACAGACGAGGAAATATGGGAGTCAAATTTATAAATGACAGCGACAGCTTTTTTACGATTCGTCTTGCCCAATCAATTATATTGAAATTTTACCGGAAACG
Source organism: Philopotamus ludificatus (assembly GCA_022495035.1). Lineage (NCBI taxonomy): Eukaryota > Metazoa > Arthropoda > Insecta > Trichoptera > Philopotamidae > Philopotamus > Philopotamus ludificatus. The sequence continues at coordinate 92,307 of JAGXCT010037139.1, read as the reverse complement.
TTCGATTCGGACGACCGTATCGCGTCATAATCCAAGGAAGATCGCATCAATCCCGGCTAATCTGCGTTTTGACATATCGCCGAAATCATCACCTATGCTTTAAAAGTGTCGGTCATGGACGGGCGAGTGCGCGTGCGCACTGCGGCACGCGTATCGAATCATCCCGGTACCCCAGACAACAACTGGGGCCATGCAATACACTCGTTTCGGAAAAATGAAGGGCCACCATTAGCGGGGCATTGTGTCCCAAAAGTGAGGACGTCAAAGGTCAGCCCATTGTTGGCAATCTTTAAATTCGACAATAAGAAGATAATGCTTCTAATAAAAATGAATGAATTTTTTTCTATAATTGTAGTCCAAACTCGTTTTTACGCGGGTTTGAAATAACACGGTCAACTAAAAAATTGGTTTTTAATTTCAATTAATTGATTTTAATTTAATTTGAATTATTCTCCTTAAATCCTATCAAATACCCAAAAGTACCTTTGGGAGGGTAAACCCTTGCTTTGGACCGTGATTCGGAGAAAGCCATTGCCTTTTTCGATTTTTGTTCCCGTTAACGTACTATTTCTCATCCCCAGTTACAATTTGGTATAAAACGAGTAGAACTCTTTGTCTCGTCTATATCTTTGTCATTCTATTTGATTTACCGATGCGTCGCAAATGTGATTTAACAGAAGACCTTAGAGCAGTGGTTCTTAACCTTGTTGGAGGTACTGAACCTCACCAGTTTCATATGCACGTTCACCGAACCCTTATACCATACGTCGTATCATTTTTCATAATATCATACAATAAGTCGGGTGTGTGTTTTAACCTCCGCAGAACCCGGGAGACTGACTCACCGAACCCCTGGGGTTCGATCGAACCCGAGCTAAGAATCACTGCCTTAGAGATTAGAGTCTGCGATAATTCTTCGATGGTTGATCAAGGATCTGATCATAGATCTCAATATGTCATTATAAAATTTGAAAGGGCGCCCAGATTTAGGTGCACTTTAAAACCAATATTGAGATCTACTCTCGGGACTTCACTATAAGTTTAATTAGTGGGTTTAATGTTTTTGCTGGCATTCGAGCATTGGTCGGAAAAAAGTATCATACGATGTTTGATAAGTATTTCGTCCTTTTTACGCGATTTTTGTGTGTACCGTATTAAAAAAGAGTGTATTTAAATTTCGCGAACTGTTGTTGTGAAAGTCCACATGTCCGTGACATATCTTGACATTAGTAGCCATATTGGATGCTTACTTTATTGTTTGCGTTGCTGACAAAGAGGGTTTTGTGATTTTGTATGTTTGCCGGGTTTTGATTTAAGGGAAATTTTGATAATTTGGAATGAATTTTTATCCAAAATGATCCTCTATATTCGCCAGGCATTGCCCACTGTGATTTAATCTTACTATTATGCGAATAAAATTAATATTAATGAATCAAAAATTCTGTGTATGCACGGCTAACCCTTGAAGAATGAAAATAATCCCAAATACATTTTATTATGGTGTATTTTGGCGTGTTGCAATTGATTAAATTAATGCCATCTATCCTTCGTTGAATAAATATTTATAAAACAAATAATATAAATTTCAATCCAACTGAAATAATATTAAAATTAACCAGTGTCGTGGTTTGACACTGGGGGGAATATTAGTGTTTGGGACGAATTCCCCTTGCAACTTCAGAGTCTGTCACTTTGGAATCTTTCTGTTATGCCATTCATCTATCGTAGTAAAATAATTGCGTTAAAGCAAAAAAATCAGTTTAAAATGCAATTTTCTTGAATCGACTTATTTGAAAACCGCGTAAAAAGAGAATCATACATATTTGAAAGCAGATTTCGCGACTAGACACATGGCGTGACCTCGAATCATAATACGATATTTGATCAAGTCGAATTATTAGTCAAAAAAATTGTTGTCTTTTCGATTTATGTTTTGTCATTAATTGGATTTACATATAACCAAAGAAACTCGAGGCATGACCCTCGCAATCTATGTGTTACATTTCAGATTTTAGATTAAAAATTTTTAGACAGGTCCACATTTAAAAATTCCGATTGCTATACATTACACATACACACACACACATACACACACGTTCTAAACGCAAACCTGAACGTGTATTTGCCATTATTGTGTATTTCGGCGCTAGTCATACATTTTTTGTGCAAGTTCAAAATTTACATATAAAAAAATTGCCCCGGGACATTTTATATATATTTATATCTATACATACATATAAATATATATACAGGCCACGAATTCATAAAAATACATTACAATACAATTCGTGTGTATGTCGTGAAATCATCACGCCTCGTTTACTCACATATTTTAAAATAATTAATTCAAGTATTGATCTGGATATGTCTCGCTGACCTTGCTTATATGAGGCGAGCGCTCAAAAAATATTTTAACAAAAAAAAAATGAGGCCCTGTAATAATAATTGACAATTAGTCAACATTTTATAATTAACAAGAATCGATACCCGTGCGGATTGCGCAATACGATTTAACGAACAATCTGTTGCTCAATATGCAATCAATGAGATCGATGCATGCAGTGGTTCTGCTCGAGAATTCTTTCGCGAGAATTTCTCAAAAAAATTATAAAATTTTTCGAGAATTTTCGAAAAGTAAAATGATGATTCATTCCATATCAAAATTATAATATTTTCGTATTATTGTGATTACCGAATTAATATTTGAGAATGTATTTTTTAATACTTTAAAGTACTAATATATTTCTCGAGAATTCTCGGGTCCTATTTTTAACAGTAATACAGTAATTGTAAAACAGTGCAGTAATTGTTTTATCCGAATAATTCGTAATGAATTATTCTTCTTAAATCTCATCAAATGCACAAAAGTACCTTTCATAGTGTAAAACCAGGCTTTAGGGGGTCGGAACGGTAGTTTAATTCGGAGAAACCCATTGTTCTTTTCCGCTTAAATTTGATGTAAAATGAGTCGAACTCTTTGTCTGGACAACAAAGAATTGCATGTGTTCTTTTTTGTTATCTTCGGATAGAGATCGGATAAATCCAAAACACTAGACGCATGATTTTGAAGGCGCATATCTGCGAATCCGCACGAGATATCACAACGCTTTATATGGACGAAATGTCAATAAACACCCTGTATGTATATTAATAAACAGATGCCGTTAAGTATATGTATAATACGTGCTCGTGGACATGAAATATGCATGGCACACGCTGTACTTAGAGCAGCTCACGATCTCCGGGCCCCCACCGACGGCCACCACACCCCACCGGACCGATAATGACAAAACGAAATTGTTACAATCTGTTATTGTAATTGCCGCGTATCCCACATATGCAGAAACGGCGCTGTTTAACATTGCAGAAGGTCGCCGGTCCTGGAATCCCAGCGTCCCGCGACCACTTATCTAAAAAAGTTAATCTTCGATCAGGTTTCTGCCGCGAAACTGGACTAATGAATCGGGCGACCGACTCGAAAACATTTTTATTTATTAATACGTATCGAACAATAAAACAATAAAGCGGGTCTGGGCCAACGATTTCTTGGGTATTTGGCCAAAAGAGGCCCAAAGGCAATGGTTTGCCCAATCGGTGGTCCGGCCGTGGGCCGGAGCGGCGGCGGCTACCACTCCGGAAATCAATCATTGTTATCAATAATAGATCACCTGGTGGTTGTTAACGCGGTCTTTGCCGGCGAGAGAATGTCGTACGTGTATATGACTTTTCCCAATTTTTTTTCGCGAACGATTCAAAAATTTAATTGCACACTTTAATGTGCCGACGACTCTCTCCGAGTTTGTTCAATAGCAGTATGGCGTGATCTATTATTTCCTTAAAAAGATACGATTTCAATAGGAAACGGCAAATCAATACTGAAATTTGCGTAACGAATTTTTTGCACTAAAAATACCGTGTGTGCAATTAAATGGTGTTAATTTCAATCGCTGATAATGACAGAAATCTAAAAGATGCGCCTGAATATTTGATGCGCGTCGTCCATATGGGAAGATTGTGCGGCGCACACAGGCGCCGGGGCGTCAAAAGGCGATTTTTCAAACACACCAGACTTACAATGACGACAATTGAAGCTCTGCACACAAGCGCCGGATACTCTCGACGCGCCACTGCGGATCCTCGATCAACCATCGAGGAATTATCGGCTAAAATCTCCGAACAATGGCCCTTTCCGAATTAAACTATAGTTCCGATCCCCTAAACCCTAGTTTAACTTTCTGAAAGATACTTTTGTGCCTTTGATTAGATTTAAGAGGAATAATTCATTACGTATTATTAAAACCGGATGAAACAATTGCTGCAAATATTTACTGTCAACAATTGGACAGATTAAACAATAAAAAAAAAAAAAACTTTGCTCTTTCCGATTACTACCTCCTCGGGTGCACGGAGAACATTTAAGAGAAAAACGCCTAAAACCACTTGAACCAGTATTTTCATTAAAAACCATTTTTTTTTAAAATACGTATTGAAAAACTAAATAAATAATATGAAAAAATATAAATTTCTCATTATTAACTTTCGAGTTCTCTAAAATCCCTCCCTTTTATAATTTTAAAATAATACAGTAATCAGATCTATTAATTTTAAGGCTGATTCTGTCCTTTATTGTTTTTTATTCATCTTCGGAAATAAGTAATAGCCACGGTATTGTTGAGATCTTTCCATATATTACATTATTCCCACAACTCTCCAACTTTGACGTGTTCTTCGAATATGTCAATACGTCGAATATGTCTTCGGGTAAAAAATTCGAATCAGGAGCGCGCCGTTAAAATGGTCAGATTGTGCGGCGCACACATGCGCCGAATAATTTTTAAATACAATATACGAATACGATTACCAATGTCAAGATACGTCAGGGATTGTGACTTTTAAATATGCATTCCTTTCAACAATTCAATAATCATTAAATTCTCTTGATATATAATTTAATAACAATATTTAAAACCGACATATTACGAATAAACATTTGTTTTTTTTACCTCAATCGCCATTTTGCGTTTTTTTTTATTTGCCTGTTGCAGATTAATAATGGCCGCGTTCGCGAAATTTCTAGCTCCCAGCAATGGGTTTTGGAGTTGTGCGTCGATTTTAAATTTACAATAAAACATAATTCGATACATTTCGACGTTGAAAATTATCGTGCAAAAATTGGACAAACCCATAATCAACGCTGATGACTCGCGTTTGAATTGTGCCATTTGCGGTCGCGTCGATCGTTACACATGTGACCGTACACATCGATCAAAATGCAAAAATACCGACGGGGGTCTGCGAAAAAAATACCACAATTACAATTACAAATTTTTCCAATTCTGGCCGATATTCGGAAATCACGCGGCGCAGATACGATCGCCGGGTCTGATTGAACGTTTTGGCCATTTTTTTGTCACTGCGCCATTAAATTATATAAAATTTCAATAGTAACACAGATCCACGATTGAGATATTACGTTTGTGTCTCCAGCAATAACCAACCGTGACGGTGTATATAATAAAATGGCAATAATATATTGCGATAAAAAAATGGCATTGTTCTATGAATGTAAATTAATAATATATTTTATGTAAAAAATCGGTGAGATTCGTCGATAATTTGTCATCTGCGTGCGAGATTGATGTAATGTCATGTCAGTCGGATGCCGAATGACGTATATACACGTCCGATCCGATCGATAAATAATTATTGAAACTCGATAAAGATTCGAATGAAAAAAAAATTGTCGGGTTGTCGACCTCTGATTTATCAGGTAAAAATAAATGCTACACATACACAGGCGCGTATCGTGAACACATTTCGAGCCGAATATGATATCGAGCAAATGTAACAAAAAATAAAATGTCAAAACCGGAATTCCATTTCGGTGTACGGAGAGTACGGCGGAGAGAAGTCCGGGCCGCCATCTGCGCCCGGGAATAACTCTATGTATGGATTAGTGTGCATTTAGAATGGGGGTTCCCAAACTTTTTCCAGCGTAGACCCCTTTTAACAAAATAATTTTCTTCGTAGACCCTTTATATTTATAGTGATTCACATACGATTTTTTCGTACGGCATAGAATATTAAATCACAAAAACATAGTTTTATTGAAAAATGCACTAAGGTTTTGACTGAAATTTTTTTGTATTTCAGTTTTTTATTAAATTTGAACTGAATTACAGAATTAAAGATTTCAATTAATCATTGCAAACTATTGCCTCTCGGGAGCCAACGAATTTTCGTATGAGGAAGTAAATTATTATAATCTTTTCCACTAACTATTTAATAAAAGACATTTTTTTTATAAATATGTCTATATGACGTCCGTAGAAAAGTATCAAAGATTTTTCTACCAATGATGGTGCACCATCAGCTGTAATATTAGTTAGAGTTAATTTAATTATTTAAAAATTTTTTTAATTTAATTTAAAAATTTAATAAAAAAAAGACCCCTTTCAAACTTTCATAGACCCTCAGGGGGTTCACGTGGACCCCATTGGGAAACCACGCATTAAATTGTAACATATGCGTCATTCAATACTTTCACGCCAATAATTTATTATAACTATAATTCTATATAAAAACTAATAATGTCTCTATTTAATAATAATTGTAAAGTTTTTTTTATTAAGTAGAGAATCCATCTAAACTATCGATAAGTTCCAATAAGACTTTGATTATAAAAGATGAAATAAAAACTGAAACACTATTGAAATTTTCATAGACCCCTATGTAATTCCCGATTTAGAATATTAAAAATAATTAATGAAAAAACACACACACACAAGTATCGATAATGGAAATCTGAAAAATTGATTATATTTGAATAAAATTTGAACGTCATCCCAAAACAAACGATCATCTGAATCATTACACGCGTACTCCGTACGGACAATACATCAAGAGACGGCACAACAAATGGACCGAGCGTGAAATATAAGCGGCAGTTAGGGCACGCTGTGCTGTGCCCAAGGAACGCAGACTCCAATTTGAATCGAAGATATTTTTTACATTATCTTGATCAGTTGTTTGATATGATGTTTGATTAATTGTCTTGTGCTTTTTCGGGTCGAAAACAGTCGGCTCTATACTCTATACGTATGTTACATACACACGGCCACAATGCATACACACGTCGACCAGCATCCGCGGTCATTGATCATAATAAAACTCGTACAATTAGCAATACGGAATCGATACCGACCGCGATACCTCGGGGCGATCGCGTCGAGATTAGTCTCGATTTTGGTCAAATATTTATTCTCATTGTTTTCGTCCGGCCGGCGAGGGGTTAAGCGTCCAGCGCTTTTGGACACAAAAAACAAAAAAGCACTGCTGCAAGTTTTTACGCCTTTTTTCTATGCGCAGTGAATAATGGCACTTATTACGTGTACCGTACGTGCCAATAAATCTGCTAAATTATCAATCCAACAGCAATATTAGTGCAATTAAATGCGAATGCGAAAACGGCGGATCCAATTAAGGCGTTTTTTTTTGTATTATCCAATTGCCAATTGTGTGAATAATAAATCTTTGCGCTGAAAACGCTCCGAACGCTCTCGATGCATCGAGTCGCGCTCGTTATTTTTGCATAATTCCATTTTTGCCATCGTTTAAATGACACTTCCATATCGATAACCATAGTATACCTTTTTCAAATCTTGACCCCATTTTTAATAATTCTGTATAACAGCGACCGGGTAACTTTTATGGCAACCAGAGGCGCGTCGTCCATATGGCCAGATTGTGCGGCGCACACAGGCGCCAGAAGATTAGGTACCAAGATAAGAAAAATTGAAAAATGTTAGCTATTAATTCATTAAATTTTCTGATGGCAACGCTAATGAAGGGACATTTAAAAATAACTACTTATGTATACGAAAACAACTGACTCAACTAAAACTCTGGGTTTAGATTGAATAACATGAAAATAAGGCCTCTCGTTGTTTTTGTGTTCATTAAAGTTAAAAACCTTGTTCGTAATGGTAGGTTTTTGCAAAAGATACAAAAGTAACTTTTAGACTACCTCTCAATGTGCAAATCTGGGCATCCAAAAATATGACAGATCTGTTTTGTTTTCAAACACAATACATGTTTCATTATTGGACCCAAGTCCAAGAATTGTCCCTGTCAAACTTAAGAAGAGTAAGTAATCAATATTTGAAAATAATCAAAGAACTGCTCCCTGAGTTTGATGAGATGGCTTCTAAATGATCTTGGGGCAATTTGACCCAATGCGGATCCCTGCCACCCGGAAGACACTACGCTTAGTTCTTATAACAACATTCGGATGTGGGTGGGGCCGATTCGCAATTCTTTTTAACGTAGTTTAAGTGCCGCAGGCACCTCCCCTAGCACCCGTGATACTGAATCGACACGAATAGCGGCACTAGATCATAGGTTCCCAAACTATTTTGTCCCATGACGTCATTTCCCCCCCGTTATTGCTTGTTTTAATTTCTTTTTAATTTATTGCACATAGCTAAAAACTGTAAAGCAGATTTTTTATAGAACCGATAAATTCGTGGGAAAAAACAATACACATGGACAGAAAATTTAGATCTTTAGCTCAAAGTTGACAACCACGGCTAGAAAAATGAGCCGCGCAGCGAGAAGAATTTTATATTTGGCAGAAATCTGAGAATTTTGTTCATGAAAAATATGTGAAAGCGCGCAGTGAACTTATTTTAAATACCTAGTAAATTTTTAGATAAGATGAATACACAAATAATGGCTCCGATCATGTGCAAGAGCGTGCCGTCCATATGCCCAGATTGTGCAGCGCACACGGGCGCCGGATAAAAGGAAAAATACAATTCTCAAAATCGGCATTAATTAATATCGTCATCATCATTTGCCAGCCACGAGACACTAACTCGCTGTATTTGGGCCTTACCATACTCTCGGATGGTAGTTCTACGATGGTGGTTCTCTAGGGGTTTCAGCGTGAAGAGTGATTAGAGTTCTGCACACAGGCGTCGGACACTGTCGGCGCGCTACTGATCATGTGGACCCCCATATACATCTCGAGGACCCCTATTTTTTTTCTCCTTGAAATGGACCCCTAGGGGTCTATATGGACTACTTTAGGAATCATGGACTTTTGGTCAATCTATGATTCTGTCCGTCGACTGCCAATAACAAAGAATATACCACTTTCTACTATAATATTTCATCAATAAAACAAAACCAGTCTTATTATTGTAATGGTAGTTAAATTTGATTTTAGATTTCAAATTACCTTGCCCAACGTTTATTGTCTCTGTTGGAGAGATTTGGCGAAAGGATGCAAAATTGTCTCATTCATTAGATAAATGCGGATCTCGAGAATCATCATTGTTTTCACATAATCGCGTGACTAATGGCACTTTGGGTTTTTAAATGCTCGGATTGCGCCATATGTAGATGTCTTTCTGACGTTTGTCCCATTTTTTCCGCTAATTAATCAGAAGAGCAAATTGCCCCGCCCATCCCAGTCCTCCTCGACCGATGCAATTAATCAAATGGGATAGTTTCAATGTATGATACGGAATCTGTTGTAATGGTCTCTTTGTTTCCATTAATGCGTATCGTATTAAAATATTCTCGTTTTAATACGTTGCCCGACTCGTTGCCCTTTGGTTCCGATTGAACCAGTTTTGTGTTTTAAATTTATATAATATGTATTAAAAAAAAAAAAAAAGAAACATGATGAGGATAAATACCTTCGAAATGAATCAATGATTTAATACGATCTCTTACTTGTATGAATATTGGCAAAATGCTGCATTTTGATGATCAGCCGGATTTATATAGAGGCCCCCGATCGTCGAGGGCCTCCAGGGGGCCCCAGAGTCTTGACTCATTATTTTAAAGAATTTAGTAATGTTTTATCTTTTTGCGCACTTCAGTTGCTTTCTTTAAAAATAAAAATATATTAAACCTGAAAAGGGTCTGGTGATTCTTCAGATATTTATGTTTTTTTACTGGGACCCCAGAAATCTAATACCATTTGGCCTTGATTTATTTACATAAAATAGTTTTACAGTAAAATAATGATTCCGTCGTCGACAATTCGGCATTAATGGCGATAATGACGACGCTGACCGCTTACGCCCCGGTAGACATTTTATTGTCTACACCCACAAGCCGCTTTACGGGCCCATCAATCAATAAATATTTTCACCGTACAATTTTTTGAAATACAGGGCAATCAGGTTTTGTAGTGAAATAGCGCCGAATTAACATAGAATTTTATTGGACGGGGGCCCCGTGTACCGCACAACAAAAAGTGCCACAATTAAATTTTATTACACGGAATTACATTTTTTTTATCCTTTACATAAATATAGGTTCACGCTGGTCCAGCCCAGCAAACACGTCGCTCCCGTAATTGCCCGATATATTCTAAATATCATCACGGAGATTAGGACGCGGCCGTTCAGTCCTTCGGCATCGAATCTCCGAATGCTGGAGGATTGAGCCAATTTGAGCCATTGTGCGGCTGCATGACTCAATTGTGAGCCATCTGATACCGAGCTCGGACCTACATACATAGTGGTTTAAACGCTGATACTATCATTCATAGAGTGGTTTATACTGGTCGGAATCTAGTTTCGGCATCGGAAGTCGAGTAATTTAATAAATACAATTTTGCAGTATAAATAATAAAAAAAAACCCGGCGAATTATGGCCTTTTTTGTGAGGAGGGGTCATCAGCACAACCCTCTGTGGACCGACGATATCTTCGATCGGCTAATCATTTTAAATGCGTTTTTTTACTCGAAATGTCAGGTTATGATCGAATAAAAAATTTAAAAAAACCTGTAAGCGCTTTTATAAAACATTTTTACAAATGGAGAATGTATTTTTTTAACGCGTAATCTCATGAATCAATTATAAATTGTCATATTATTATAAAAAAACGTTAAATTTATTTCTGTTCAAAAGGACGACGTTGTGTTAACATTGGAGAGATGAATACAGAACGATTTTTATATGAATTTTAGCATATCCCAATCTTTTTCCATCTTAGACCCCTTTTAACTAAATAATTTTCTTCCTAACATTTTTTTTCTAATCTACAGCAGGAAAAATATATAATATCAGATTTTTCTAAAATATGTTATTCATATGATAGGACGTTATAAAACGTCTATTTTGAGAAAACCACGCAAAGAATTTCCTTTAATTCAAGTGTGTTTGCACTTGAACCGCTTATATCGCAATGATAAGTTTTAGAAAAAAAAAATAATAAACCGTTTAATTTACTTGAGTTGAGTGGTCAAGAAGCAATTTAACTGTTGATGGTTTAATTCTCATGAATTGAGCTAATTATAAATAGTTAAAATTAGCAACGGACTCTTAACTGCGAGATAAATTCGAGAAAATTAACCAAAAATAACAACACGTTCATCCAACTGATTATATTTGCTTGTCTCTATAAAAATGTATTTTCAGCGTTGACCGTTAACCCTGCCGCGACCGGCGCACTACAATTATAATAATAAATATTTTAAATTATTCAAAAATATTATCATAACGCTCGACGACACGTGGGACGAAATCAAAGAAATAATTCACAATTATACAACATTTTTGCAGCAATAACAGCCATTGTCATGCGTTACATCAACAGATACATATTTTTGAGACGTTGTACAATGCTAATTAATCACAACGAACTGGTACATATGTACATACGCCGACTTCTTGCATAATCAATTGTTATTTTTGTACTATAACACTGCATATAACACTCGATAGTACATTCCTGAGATTCATCATGTGATTACTTAATGAGCCCAAGGGTAAAAACAATTGAATCGATCAATTTAGATTTTATTCAATAAACGTACCGGCGCCTGTGTGCGCCGCACAATCTGACCATATGAATCGCGCACCCGAGAAAAATTGTTCAAAATTGAGATAATGAAAATATATGAATTTTTGCATCGGGCCGATAGATAAGCGATCGCGAAATGTTCTTAAAATAAATCTAGACAATTTCAAAGATAGATAATATCTAGAATAATATTGTTGACAGCCGGTCGACCGGTTCGGTCAATTTCAGAATTGAAAACAACAGCCAACATATGCTTATTAGGACAATGATATTGAGTACAGTTTCTAAAATTCTATATATTAATACACACATTGTGTCGATAATGGTGTCGAAACGTACGGAGCTGTAAATAAATGCGCATTTAAAAATAATATATAATTACAGCGTGTCAAGGGTTAAATGTGGATTACGTACAACGTATACGTATACGTACACGTACACATATATAAGAAAATACATTTTTTATATGGTTATTTGATTGATTTGTGCGGATCGGTGGGCGTCTGCGTCGATACATCTATTGAAACTCGAATAATTTGTTTTTTTTTTACGCCAAGATTACATATGAACATACACAAAAATATGAATAAAAAACGTGGCCAACACATTATTTAACTCCATCAAATTTTCCGCATTTGATGTATTGAAACAAAAAAAAAACAACATTTTTTCGAAAAACAATTTTATCACTGCTCCAAGGAGCAATATAATCTGAATACGAGAGGAATGAATTACGAGTTCGATATTAACTAGTCCGTTACGTGTTTATTTTAATATATAGAATATTACCAGAATCCGGTTTCCAATAACTAATGCGCCTTTTTTTGTGATCAAACCCGCAAAACGACCAAAATTACTTGGAGACCTTGTTTCTTGAACAAATTCGACCACGCATGGTCCACGGAATTTTTAATTATGACCCGCTACACGTTTACATTGTCGCAGCATACGTAATCCAGTTTCGGAACTGGACCATTGCCGCATTAGATCTGGTCGATTCTTATTATAATAATTTAGTTTTCAAAATGTAATAGTAATGACACGTTCTGACAAAATATTTGTCAGTCGGTTTTGTAACGATCTATTGAGGTAAACGATTGTATTGTATGAATATATTAAGCGTTTATGCAGATTCGGCAGGCCCTTGCCTCGTTTAAAACGCATTGTGTTCGCATTACCATACTTATTTTTTTTACGTCTCCATATTAAATTTTCCGCGATTTTTCCGAGTTTACCCCGCGCGGTCCGTTCGATCTCGGCATAATGGACTGACAAAAAAAATGATATCAATAAATATCTGAATTTGTTGAGTATTACAATAATCGTGGCGTCGGCCATGGCTATCACTAATTCTGATGATGGATAGCCCGTGGGCAGGTCAACGCTCTGGCCCCACACTGTACTACATAGGACCAATTCGAAGAAACGGTCACAATGGGGCCCAATCGATTAAAATCAAAGGACCAATAGAGCCCCGATGGGGGCCACGACTGTCGCGGCGACAATCGCGGTGAATGCATTTTTGACGTAATCATGCATAGATTGAACATGCATTTTCATTAAAAGTCATTTATAATGTTTTATATTCGTTGAAGAAACAGGGAACACAATCAAACAATATAATGCAAAAACATACGAGCAAAGAATTAATTGAAATCATTTGTTTTTATGTTTTTAACGCAATTCATGGACGCGTATTCGTAATCGTTCAATGATAAATTATTGCGCGATTATAATTCATACCGACATACCGAGCGACGTCGAATATACAAATCTTTCCTTGCGCCTTGTATTTTATTGCCCCGTTTTAACTTAATCCGTACATGATCCGGATTTTTGAATTTAATATATAAAGATAAAATACGCACAATTATTAACATACACATACATAAATCAGATCGGGCTCGCGGTGATGTAACAGAGCAATTAATTGGCAATGCATATATGTAAAATCTAAAACATTGTTTCGACCAAATATAACCATTTTATAATTATAATCGTAATTAATGGCGGTTATCCTGAATTATATCTACGAAACAAACGGGTACACCTACCTGGTGCAGTTGATTAATTAAGACATAAATCTAATTACAAACCGCCCCTGCCATATTAATATCGATTACGATTGTGGATACATAGCTTATTTATCTTTAAACGTATTTAGTGCAATAACAAGTAGTTATTTAATGAAATATTATAATTACCTTGGTGCAATTGATGCTGATTCTCTGAATGAATGTATGCTGTATCATCTGAAACAATAAAAAAATATTGTTAAATAAATATTGATAAAAAAAGGCGGAAAATTGAGTCGTTTCAATGTCTAAATGCACATTTTCCGACAATAATGACGCTGCAATAAAAACGGACATCGCTCTTCTGTCGTAGTGGCGTCGTGCGGGACCACCCGGCGAATTTTTCTCGCGTAAAAAAATCCGCAAAATAGAATAAAATAGGATTCCGGAATCAATTTTACGGACAATCTGTATTTAATGTACGGACAGGTTGTGTTTGTGAGCCGTAATCACTACACATCAAAAACTGAATAATCAACTTTTTTTCACTATATACGCTCACCTCGATCCCACATACCAAAAGTGGAATGCTCCGCGTTCCCAAAACCATCAATCTCAAATTAAATTCACACAAAAGACTAGGAAATTCGAGAAACTTGATGCAAAAAAAAAACAAAATTGAAACAAAAAAAGCAACAACCAAAGATTCAAGTTCAATATGTTGAAGCAAAGGCCCGCGGTCGATGGAAATTCATTTCTGCTTCGGATATCGCTGCGCGATTATGTTTTTTGAGATTTGCCAATATAAATCTGTGATATATATTTATTTTAATATGGCATATGGCAAAACGAAATCAATCACATAAGGATACATTCATTTATTTTTATTGCGCTGGATATAGAGAGACCGAGATAACAAAAAAATCGATTCGCTGATTTTAGATTTCTTTTCTCTAACCCACATAGTTCCAATATCACACACAACAATACTCGGTGAAATAAAAAGAAAAGAGTTCGCATTCTGATTGAGTTGAACTCCTCTAATTTTTAAATATATACACTCATTAAACGCCCGCGGGCACATCATTTCAATGAGCGGACTATACCTATGAGTGTCCCGCTCGCACCGATATCATCCGATATCGCGTTCTATCTCGTTGTATCATTTTTTTTTTACTATCCGCGTACATATTTTTTTGGCGTATATTAACAGTTGTGTTTATTGTGTTTGAAATTTGGCGTAATTATGTTTCATATCCGAGGAGTCTGTGCAGTTCAATTTCGGCACATATCAAATAATTGTCCGAAGACTATTACACGCGGCCCGTTATTCAAGACAAAAATAATCGACAAATAAAAGGCTCTATGTGTTTGTGTTGGCAAAAAAAAATTTGGCGCACTTTTGGGGAAATTGATGAGAGGTCATTCGATGGAATATAGAAAGTTTCTATAAAAATAATATCAGGCGTTAGTTTTGTATACTTGTTTTTATTTAAATTTTGCTTCATGAAATTTTCTGCATAATCATTGTAGGATGTCAGAAATTGAGTGCAGTGGTGGGTGCCGCAAATATGCAAAAAAAAGCACGTGACAAGCATTTTTTATAAAATATACAACGATCATATCAAATTAAAATATTAAATAAAATATTTGCATCTCTGTTACGTCACCGTCGCCGTTGTCACTGCAATTGTATTAAGAGGTTATGATCAAAACTCACGGCGAATCTTTATCAAAACATGTGAATTACACAAATACGCGTTTCGAAACACACTCAAAATTACTCTCATACTGGGTGGCCATAAATGCACGTGTGCATTAATCCACAAATGTGTACAAGTCATTTTATTTGTTACATATGTAATTACAGAAAGTTTCTCATGCACAAGACAATCAGACGGCATTAGAATAAAGACTATAAAAAATGCATAATGTCTTCCAAAAAAATCGTTTTCAAAGGTTAACATTTATTAATCATTTTTTGATTAGGCACATATTCAAACGCTTCCTTCTCTATTTTCAAACGCTCCATTTAATATTTATTGATCAGCACTGATCGATTAATCAATCTTATCGACGCGATGGAAAAAAATCATTGATTAATTAACCGCCCGAGTTTAAATTACATTTTGACAAATCTCCAATGCAATGAGTGCATTTTTTTTTGTGTTCAAAATTTGACGATGTCGATGACGTCACGGTGACGAATCGTCCGAATACAAACACACGCACGTCGGAATTCACGTTTCGGCTCGAAATGGACAAAAATAAAATGGGGCCGCATTGAAATGCGACAGTCTCTCTCTCCGATTCGTTAATGAAGGGCATAACGAGGGCCCCCATCGCATCCTTTCTTGGGCACTTTCCGCGCCTTTGTCCGCAGCGTCTTTGTTCCTTTGTCACCTCGGAGGGCGTCGGCCCCTAATAAATGCGATCTCACGTGGCCCTTCCGCCACGCTCGGCACCGGCTCGCCAACCTCAAGAAGTGTCACCAATCATACTGTAAGGATCCATGAGAACCTCCGTAACCCTCTCGCCTTCTTTCATCCTCCAAAAATCAATAACAATAATAAAAAAATAACTAACGAATGTTATTTATAAAGCAGTGTCATAGATTGTAGGTAACATACATATTATTACGACAATGTAAGTTAAAACTATGAACTCAATGAGTTAATACTCGGATAGGTTAATCCTCTAATGAAAAGCTATGAATTCTGGCAATTCTTTAATAAATATCAGGTTTT
>JAGXCT010037139.1:61082-75590 GCA_022495035.1 Philopotamus ludificatus | reverse complement strand
GAAATCTTTCTTGTATGCAGGAGCGCACCATCCTTAAGGCCAGATTGTGCGGGGCACACAGGCGCCGAAAATTTTAGAGCGCCCTTTTCGTCTTTTTAAGTTCCCATTAAATAAGTGGAGGATAAATAAGTTTCAGCAAAGCCTCCATTTGTACAGTACGGTACGCCACGATTGTAAGTGACCCCTCACACGCTCGCACTGACACCACGCATTGACAGCGACATTCTATTGTCACAATGCATCGGATATTTGTGATGCTGAGCTTTATTTAGGATCGGATTCCATCTTCGATACTTGTCAAGAGTAACGGGGATAATATTAATAATACACTGATTGTCATACACGGTTCGATACGGCGCCGATACATCCGAGGCTATCGCGAAATTCCGATACATCGCTGTGGGAATCAAAAAAAGTCCGGCAAAAACCCGACGATATGTGACAGCCGTGGGAATGTTTTTATGGGTCAATTAGACAACGCCGTCTTTCATAAGCAATAATAAGTAAATGATTATTGAAAGTCACGTTTTTCAATAAAATCCGATCGATGGGTTATTTGCATGAATTATCGCAACTCGGATTTATTCATGAGTCATCTATTCGATCTACACGCATCCAGATTGATACTGCTAAAAATATAAATAAATAAAACATGACCTCCTGGCCCGCGCCGTAATTATTTTCAATTCAACATGCAAAATTGAAAATATTTTTGGCGAATAAAAAATTAATTATCCGAGCCATTGATGCCGAATGCAATGGCTGCTGGCGCAGAATCATTTTTATTTGAAATGTGGAGACCTTGACTGCTCCTCATACACGTAATAACAGTCTATTTTCGGAATATAAGTAATACTCTTTTTTTTCTCTTTTTTTTAATCGTCTTATACATTTATGATCCTCCATTAGCAGGGATGCTGGAGCTTGGGATACCGTCCGATCATCCATAAATGATATGAAAATGAAAGAGATGGGGGGAAATGGGGACGGGAGGCGGAGGGGGGAGCGGGGGAACACAAAAAACAGAAACGTTGAGTACAAGCCGTGGCTGGTCCACCTTTTATGATATCTTGATTTTGATTAATCACCGTTTTTGGTACCCGGGGGAAGGATACCCGGCGCGAGCGACCAAGAACTTAAATACGAACGCCAATCATTTATATATGTGTGGCTTTTTTTATCCCAAAACTAACGGCGTGTATGTAAAAAAATGTATATCAACGGCGAAAATTCAATTCTCGAAAAAAATTCCAGTACACACTCAATAATAATTCAATCCAGCTCGAAAAAGAATTACGACTGCAAATGGCGATAATAATAAAAAATATGACGCAATAACGCATAAAAAAGTCGCCGGAACAAAGCGACATTGTAATAACGTATTTGGCTTTGGGTAACATATTACTATAATTAATAACGCAAATTATCCACGACATATGTTTTTAATTTATTCATTTTTATTTTTTAATTAAAACGAAAACAATGATCGAGAAAAAAGGCGAAGTAAAAAAAATCTCATCTATACAGAAATACGAAATCAATTTTAAAAGGCGTCCGACACCTCATTCTCTGTAACGTAATTGGAGAAATTATTATTTTCTTCACCCAAATTGAATACAATTCTGTTTAATTAAATTTTAAAGCGACGATGATGATGATGATCACGCGGTGATGATTGCCGCGCGCTGGACAAATAATTAAAAAAAATAATAATAAATCCCCGACGAATGTGTACCCTGCCGTATCAATTCCTTGTCTCGCCAACTCTTTATATTTCCATTTCAATATATATATATTATTTTTTTTATTTCTTATTATTTCTTTGAGCGTCTTTACAAATGTTGAATAAAAGAAATAAGACAGATTCCTCGAGATTTTGTATTAACATAAGGGGCATGCGGATAATCTCATCTAATAAAAAAAATATAACTATACGTAATGCGCACTTTGTGCATATGGTCAGATTGTGCGGCGCACACAAGTGCGCAAAGATTTTTAAAATGTCAACACTGTAGACGCGACCCTTAGACCAGAGCGCATTTACAGATTTCATAGTCGTTGTTTTTATAATAATTTTTCCCGGTCGTCTTTACGACTCTGTTAGCGCATTGTTCTCGGATCGATCGGCTCCGGGATCATCCATACTACCATAACTACTTTTTACACCATTGTCGTACGAAATATAAATGGATGAGATCCATCAATCTCCGTGCGCGGTTGTGGTTGTGGTGGTCCATCACTTTATGGTCGGTTTTTTTACTTGCACCTAATTTATATTAAATATGGGAGCCAGGGTCAATCCGCGTTTAGAAGAAAGGCGAGACGTCAGCGTCGGAATGTTGACTGGATAACTCATATTTTAACGCTGTGTGATATACAAATATATATTCCGAGACGATAACACACCGGGATAGTAATTAGTTATTGTAACTGATGATGATGGCAACGAAAAAAATAAATTGTGATCGGATAAGGAATGAATATCTGAACGCTGGACAATGAACCCAATACCTGTCACATATAACTTGGGTTGCGAGCGCTCAGGCGCAGGATGGGATCAAAAAAGGATACGCGGTAATATCCATATTTATTAAATACGTGATATAAAAGAGAAATTCACAATTTATTGATCGCATCGATAAAAAAACATATATAGGGCAGGCACATCAAACAAAAGTTATCCAAAATTTTATGATCACATCGCGTGATGTAAATATCACAAAAGATGAAACGACGTCATCAAATTTTGTTTTCGTTGATTGACGTTATTTTGATACTCGAAATATTTTATTGCTTAATAATTTTCAACAAAAAGTATTGCTCTTCAACATCGAGTGGATGTAATCGTATAAAAAATGTGTTTATTTTATTTAAAAATTGAGATATATATAGAATTGGGCATAAATGCCGTCTGCAAAACGTTAATCGTTATCAGTGGCGCGCCATATGGCAAAAATGTGCGGCGCACACAGGCGCCGGAAAAATTAGGGCCCCTTAAAATCGACATTAAATAATATATAACAATATTAATTCTCATTAGTTCGTCGAATGAAGTTCGATTTTTTTCAGCTCTTGTCAAATATTCTATGAAATCCATAAAATTAGAGAATGCAGTCAATGATTGACAACCTACGATTATTTTTGAATAAAATAAATAAGTGGTTTATTTCCTCTTAATGTTATTATAAGCGTTCTACAGCATAACCTAATTTTAAAGTGCATTATTTAACCTTTTCAACTCCCAAAAGATTTTTTAGCAAACATCTTGAACCTAGTTTTTTTTAAGTTTAATTTAAAAAAAATAATGTATTTTATCGAATTGGATATCAGATCAAATCCTATAAATGCTTCTTATTATTTTTTATCCGAGAATACCTCTTTTAATAAAATAAAAATATATATAATGAAACTCATAGATTTGACTAAAAATGGACAGAGTGGAAAGGGTTAAGAATTACTTTTACCCAAGCAACTGCAGAAACAGAGAAAGATCAAACATTAAATTTTGGAAAAATACAACATCATGCTATAAAAAATATTAGGAAAACGACATAAGGACGTCATGTATGAATGGCATATAGAACAATCTCCTAAAACTTGAAGTTTTGTAAAAGAGATTTGCTGACCAACTCTTTAAGGCCACATTTTCAAGAAACACTTGCTTTTTATTATGAAATTTATAAAGAAATAAAAACAAAAACTATACAAACTAGCCTGAGTATGCTTGTGAACAAAAACAAACCTCATCACTCCAATCGCTGAAGAATAGCAAGAGTCACCAACTCATTAATTCAGAGGGCCTTAAAATTCAGCTTTCAAAACGATTTTTTTATAACAAAAATAATTAATAATTTAGCTGTATTTCCTAAATTGGTAAACGTCTTTCAGGTGGCTACCCTAACGGTCATATTTCGAACCATATGCACTGACTGTTTCGCACCTCAAGGTAAAACGTTGCAAGCCATTGGGGCCCCTCGACATACAGCCCTGCGGGGGGGCCTTGAATTTTTATAAAAATAATAAATATTTATAACATCGAGATCGCTTATATCAATCATTAAAAGGGTAATGAAAAAAATAAGAAGGAATAAAAATGAAAAGGTTTAATTTGCGCGTAGAATGCACATTATAGGGTGTGGGGCCTCAAAATTGAATTGCGTCATATATCACATATTCTGTAAAAATAAGTTAAGATTTTGAATCTGTAGATACTTCAATGATGGCCCATCAATAATGATGTATCATCAATTCATGTATACGAGTTTAGGGCAGCTAATCGTATACGTACGATTGTTTTATCAAACTTGTAAGAATGATTTGAATAATTTCGTGATATCACGCTGTGAGAAAATATATATATATGAAAATCAGATTATTCCCGATCCGGGCCTGGCTGGACCCGAAGATGACGGTCCGTGGCGTATGAGCGGCTCAGGTATGTAATAATCTAGAAATAATGATCAGACCGCCGTAAACAATAGAATTGTGTGTGATGACTTGCGTTTATCCGACGTAGGATGTTTGCAGGACTGTTGGATTGTCGGATTGACATGACACCAGGACTCGCATCTCTTTGTGAAAGAATTCGACGGCGCAGAGTCTCGCTGACTTATGGTAAGTGCGGTTCGTAATTCGACGGCGAATGTGTTGCTTATCTCTGGATTTTTGTCCAATTCTTGCGTACGATATTGATTTAGGTCGCGTCGTACAATACCAATCGTATTATTATTATTTTTGTCTTATGAATAATGTAAAAAAATAAATTACATACCATTTACAAGAAGTGATTGATGCAGATAACATCAATGACTGATTGAACAACAAACGCTTTTGTGTTTTTTCATTTCGCCTTTTGCGGCTTTTAGTAGGCAGAGTATGGGCTCGTTACCGACACACCGTACATCTGTGCGATGTGTCTTTGAAAGATTCGCCAAAACGTGGACGGTGGCGCCGGCTGGTGGCGTCCGACGCGCGCTTCAGCATCCTTTTTTGCGTTAATTGATTCCGGTGGTGGTTACTTTGCGCCGGGGCGTCTAATAGATTTTTTTCCTCGCCTAAAATCTGGGTCTGATCTCTACATTCTGCTTTTTTGCGGTTCTTTTAAACGGCCGTGTGAAGAGATAAAATATATTCTGCTGTCATCACGAAAATTACACGTTGCCAACTCGTCAAATTGATTGCCTAAGCGGGTTAACTTGCCCGCTCCCGTTTAGTTCCTTGCTCGCGAAAAAACAAATCAAACCAAAAACAACCCTCCGACGCCCACAAACAAAATTTTACACAAAATCGCAAGTCATAATATAAAATTTGATATAAAACTATATATATTATACAAACGATATAAGTATAGCCTACGAGTTTAAACCAGATAAAAAAATATTTACCAATCATTTAATCTTGAAACCTGAAGATAAAAAACATAAAATACGACATTTTGCTAACATTGAGCTGAGGATTGCGTTCTAGAAGCGCTTTGTAGATTAGAAAAACTAATATTGTTATGGTGTTGGCGCCTATGTGTGCCGCACAATCTGGCCATATGGACGATAGAGATTAGATGATCCTTGAAAAACTGACTAAAAATCAATGTCAAGCGTTTTTTAATAAGAACAATTTAATAAGATGTAAAACAGGGGTGCACTGTCCATATAGCCAGATTGTGCGGCGCACACTTTTCATTTATTATTGTATTTATTTATTTTGTGTATCCAATACAATCAGTCATAGCACGAAGAAATCAGGCACTGAGCATTTATGTTAGATTATAAAAATTATAAGAGTGCAAATAGTTAATAACTATTACAGATATTAATACAATTGTTATAGATCGATGAAGATGGAAAAACCAATATGTGAATATTGATCGCCACGGAATCCCATATGATTCATGCACAAAGAATATTTCGTACTGTTTATTTTTATGAATCATTTGTGCACAATTAAACGATATTCTCGATAAAATCAATACGTGATTCATCGGTTTGAATCACGGCCGCGTTCTTTGGTTATCTGCAATTTTGTGCACCGGGGCCGTAATCAAGGCATCGTCCGGGCGTTTGCCATATTTCTCGAGCGAGCTCGTGCGCATCCCGGTGTGACCCGCGGCTCATTGTCTCCGTTGACACGGCGTTTGACATTTGGAACATTGTTCGACTTTTTCCTCTGCCATCACCTCAGCACATGTGTTTCTCGGTTTCCGGAGATAGCAGTCGGATAAAAGGAGCGACGGGCCTTTGCCCGCGTTATCCGAGTGCGCCACGTGAGGTGGGCGGGGGCCCAAACCAGTTGGAAACGCAAAAAATAACACAATACAAAAATTACAATACAATAAGAGAGCTTTTGTTATATATATTTCGGAATATCACGTCTAAAATATTGCCACGAGTATGTATTTTTTTTTTCCTATCGCACTGAAAAGTCGACTCGTTGTAACAATAATGGATTATTACGAAACGGATTTGACGGGCCGTAGACAATGCCAATATGCGTATAGATCGGAATGATGACGGATCCCGATGCTAGCTCGGGGTCACCGAGCTTTGGCTCCGGGCGCGCGAGGGTTAAGTCTTTCAGCGCGAGCGAAATTACTACGGGACGAGCTCAAGACGTTACGCACATTTTTCGTTTAAAAAATTAGAGTACGTTCACATGAATGGTGTTTATATTTAAACTGATGATCCATGGATCATTTTTCTAGAACAGAGATGGTCAAAATTAAATGAATTATTTTAATTTAATTTATAAATATAAAAAAAAATATTTATAATTCCTCAAACGCAATTTTTGCGAGAGCAATGGATAGCTGAAAATGCCTAGAAAGACTTATTTTCCAAATCTGAAAATAAACTCTCGCCGATCAATCGAGTTCTATAGCCGAGAGCATTTAAGGGTATATTGTGCGGGGCACACAGCTGCCGGAAAATAAGCCGGACGTCCAGAGGTTATCGCTTGTAGGTAACATGCATATTATTTCGATAATATAAATTAACCGCGACTGGGCTAATTTAGTATAGGTCTTCGACGAAAACTATGAATTCAGGGAATTCTTTATAACACTGGCCAGGGGATATGTAAGAGGAAGGGACCCATTACCTCCGCATGTTTTATAAAACAAATATTTGAATAAATAATTATACATTTTAATCCAACTGAAATAATATTAAAATTAACCAGTGTCGTGGTTTGACACTGGGCGAAATATTAGTGTAAGAGACTCATTTCCCTTGCATCTTTAGAATATTTATCGAATCTTTATATGGGTGAATGCCGTTCTAGAATCTTTCTGTTATGCCATCCATCCATCATAGTCAAATAAATAAATAAAAATAAAAAATATCAAGAGATATATTATATCAGAGATTATCTCCACCTTAAAAGGATATTTTTTTAGGTTGATGAAAAAAAAATGCAATTTTTAATCGTCTTATAATCGAATATTATATTATATTAAAAAAATAATTATTGTCCCTCGTCTGTGTGCGCCGCACAATCTGGCCATATGGACGGAACGTTATTATTAGTTTATTCTATAAATTTGAAATTGTACAATAATACTAATAGATATTTTGCATACATACAGAAATAGCATTTTATATATACAACAATTTAATATTAATTTTAGAAATAATCGCGATTCGCTAGCCGCGGATATACAATCACTGAAACGCCAATCACGATTGGTTCCGTCAAATTTTCACCCCGACGTATAATAAAAATATTATTAACATAACGGTTGTGTCGAAAGCATGATTATTAAAAAATATATGTATCCGCGCATAAAAAAAAAGATTAACAATTTTTCTCGCATTAAACGTAAAGTATTCAAATTAATCATTCCGCGATTAAAACTAATCACAGCAACTCTTTGTTCTTGAACAAAAATAATTTCACGTATTAAAATTAAAACCCGTTAAATCGTACGGCGCCCATATAAAAACTCAATCATCGGAATGGCCTGTCTTCGAACATATTAAACGATATTTGTCTTTAATTGACTAGAATGGAAATTATTCGCCATGACGTAATTAGCAATAAAAAAACATGCGATATTGCTTTGCGATCAGCCTGTACCGCCATATGCGCGAATTTTATTCATCGGCACCAACGGCATTCGATTGTGACTCGTATCGTGTGCATCCATAAATACTGTATTTGAATGTGCGCAAAAAAATGGTTTAACCCGTTTAAGTACGCCCTTTGAAATCGCCCCGAATTAGAATAAAATCAGAAATAAAAAACATTTTCATTTAAAATTAAATCGAATCACTATATTTTTTTTAGATGGTTAAAATAAAATCGAATTTTTATTTAAAATTAAATCGAATCACTACATTTTTTTATAGACGGTCCTATGGGCGAATGATGAATAATATTACCGGAAACGATGAGCAGGTGTTGGTTACTAGAAAGAAGGGATTACACGAAACTGGTCTCAAATTTATCTTATTATTTTTATACATATAACAAAAAAAAACAATATTATTTTATTCATAGATCGATGTTAATCGTTGCTTTTTGTATTATTTTATTATTTTTAAGCCACCCATCCGCCCACCCACCCCCATGGCGATTGCCATAATAGAAAATAATAATACTAAAAATGATTTATAAAAAAAAATACATTAACAAAACAGAGGGTCATTGAAAACGCAGACGATTTCTCATTCAAACGCGCGTTATTAAAAGAAATCCCCATTGCGCATGTGTGCGAGCACTGAAATTAAAATTAAAATTGGGGGAATGCTTTTTTGATGTTAAAAAAAGGAGTAGTGTAAAATATGGGGGAAAGGGTTATTTGGGTAAACTAAAATTTTGTATTTGAAACTTGAAAGCGGGGGGAGAAGCGGATCGGGGCATAACAGCGACAGCGGTGACCAAACTTTTAATTATTTACACGAAAGTATTGCTTTAAATATTGCTGAAAAGCAACAAGAATAACTTCACAGAAGAGATTGAGACACATGACTTTGTAAGGAAAGCGAATCGATGCATTTTTTTCGGGGGCGCGCCGTCCATATGGCCAGATTGTGCGGCGCACACAGGCGCCGAAAGATTAATGCATTAAACTTTATTAAAATGATTAAAATCGAGTCAAGTCTAACATTTTCTTGAGTCACACGTGCAAATATCCCAACAAAAGGTATCAATAGAGAGGCAATGATGTCACCAGAAGCACGTTTCGTTCCATATTCTTGGTTTTAAACGACACACGACGTTAATTAACACATTAAAATCATAACACGTGTCTTTTAATATCAACAACAATATAATACACGAGCCAATCACGCCGAAAAAACACAGAGATAACGCAACGCGAATCGATCAATAATGGCGTAGTAAAAATATGCAAATGTGCGTCGCACCTATTCATCAACGGCTAGTTTAATTAATAAATAAAAATTTACAAGTCAAATATCGTTTTCGAGATCACACGGCGTGGCCACAAGACGCATAATTTAAAATTTATTTTAATTTGGATCATAAATCACGATTTTCGCACATTCTGTTTCAGCATCCCCTCGAAAATTTGAATATGTGTCATACGAATTCCCCGATTGAATAATATAGGGGGGAGACGCGATGCAAATAAGGGTGGTTCCCTTAAAAAATAAATATATCGTTAATCTGTTTTCGGGAAAAAAGGGTAGAAAGATGCACATCCCTCTTTTGATATGGAAAAAAACGAATTATGAACGGAACGTGAGTGAAAGCACATCAAAAACCGTGGTTCCCAACACGCAAAATAAACTATTGATATACTAAAAAGTTGAGTCTTTATCTGGATGATTCTAATTCAACCACTCGAGAAGCTGATAGAAGACTCTGAATCGTCTTTACTTACTTTAGAACATTTAATGGTTAGCAACCTTTTGGTACTAATACAAAGTCAGAAGTCGACAAATATCCGCTACTACTATTTTTTAAATTCAAATATCTGAGAACCCTACCCTGGGAAGGAAAACCCTAAAAAAAGTCGATAATCGACTTAGTTTCGATATGCTTTTGTTCCTCTCTTCCTCATTACTAGGAGACACCTGCTTTGTCCTTAGCATTATGAAAGTATGCTATTAAGCAACAAGGTTAATATACTAGCTCTGAAGAAGGGTATTGTGAGACCCCCGACTCCCTTAACCTAGACTACAATTCGAGAGTCTGGTATGATCCAAACACTCAGCGATTGAGTATTTCGTGGCTGGAAAATGATGATGATGATGATTCAGTGAATGAAATAATCAAAGAATACTCTCCAGGGATATAGTCAACATCCACTTCTCGGGGATAAACGTACATGAGATAGACACATAGCTAACTTAAGGCAAGAGGATGCAATGCAATGGGGGCTCTCACCTTGGCATTAAACGGTAATTATGGGGACGTCGATAAATATACGTTTATTGGAAAATGCACAAAAATCAAAATGTTTTTATTACTTTTAGATAGTTGGTTATGTTTAAAGCGACTGAAAAAATATTTGAGTATAATACCAGTGACGGATTTATAGGGACCTTACTAATTAGTTTATAGATTTTATTTTTGAGCTTCAGTTTCAGCTTTACTTGTTCAAGACAAAATCAATTTCGCGCTTAAATGTATTGTTAGCTTATTTGATACCAGTACTAAGTAGAACTGAAAAAGTTTTGGAACTATTAGGAAAACAGTCTAAACTTAAAAAAATAAAAAACCCCAAAACGTCACCATTCGCCACTGAGTAACACCAATACGCTTTTAAGACACTAGCGTGATATTTTATATTGATCTTCGCTCTTTATCGAGTGCGTAGCTACGTTAAGGCAAAATGATGCAAAGGATCGGGGCCCTCGGCGTTCGGGGCCCTCATGGGGCCCCTGAATTTTCCGAAATGCGGAAAAAACATTTATTAAATGAAAAATATTAGGGATTTCAATATAATTAGGTTCCAAAACTTCTAGTTACGCCACTGACATGATATTGATATATATATTTTTTAAATATATAATAATATTGGAGAGTGTCATTGTAAAAAATATCTATACAATATATTCGATATATATCGGTAATGGTATCGATTAATGTACATCGCAGCTTTCATAACATGGCAGTAATTTAAATATATTCGTTTTTATTATTATACGTTTTAATCCAATAACATTTCAAATGACCATATTTCAAAATGGGGGGAGTGAATAAAATAAAATTGTATCGGGTTTCATTTTTCTGAATTCGTAGATGTGTCTGCGCACTAAGCAACCCTTGCTTTGTGGACCTAATCGCCCTCGTCATCAAAGCCCGGGGCTTAGCAAATGAATAGGGCAATGGCGTCGAGATAAATCATCAAAATATTCAAATTAGTTGACACACATAAAAGTGTACAGTTTCTTCGTAGGGGGAGATTCGTTTTTGTCGTCGGAATTGAATTCTAAAAAAAAATCCGGCTACAAAGCGTTTAAATGAAACCGCGCTATTCGAGTCCACGCACATATTAGTATCGAGGACAGAACGCAAAATTGATTCCTGACTAAGTATTGAATAACAAAAAAAAACAATGAAATTGTTCCGTACGCGCTCTATTCACGCGTGAAGGAATTCTCGAGACAGGGGTGGCACTCGTCGATCCGCGAGCCGTTTTCGCAGAGATTCCCGCGAACGCCGGATCGATTCCTGCATATGCAATCACCGACGACATTCTATAACCGACACCGTGTTTATTATTAATAAATTAAGCAGATTTGCAACACAAAAGGTGCTTTAACTCTATTATTATGCGTAATAAACGCCAAGGAACGGTACTCGAGCCATCGGCGACAACGGCCACAGCGCGGCTCTCGCATAAGGCCGACAGTCGCAGAACGCCGACAAGCATTAGCCGTTCAATTAACATTTATTCGTAAGTATGTGCGACACATATATGACTCTGATTATACAAAATAGAAAATAGAAACTTGAATAGCGGACTAGAATGGCGTCGGCTGACAGATTCTGTTCCGACAGCGCGACAATGAATAATTAACAGTTTTGGTCTGATTTTTATATCTGGCTCATTAATTGATTCATTGAAGCAACATACCAGCCGACTACAGTTACAAAATGCGATACGAAACCCAACGTGATGAATGTACCGAAAATAATCTGAATCGGATCACTTTTTGTCTTTTAATTAAATAAAAATAAGATTGACCATTTAAATACGCGCCATATTCTAAATATTAATATTACGCTGGTAACGATGTGATGTTGAAATCAGAGATATTGACCGATCGACGCGCGAATCACTGCTAATTAATATAATTAATCCACAGTAATTAATTGAGTATAATCGTTTAATTACGGCTTATGATTATTCTTTTATGCGGGCTTTTATATTAGAAATTAAGATAAATAGTAATGCAATAATTGTTTTTTTATGAGATATATTTGTAATTTTTTCGTTTCGGCGCCTGTGTGCGCCGCACAATATGCCCATATGGACGGCGCACCTCTGCTCTAATGCAGTCGAAAGATATTTGTCAGCATGGATAGATGATCAACATCAAAGCAATGTCCCCCCTATTTCAATTATTCTTAATTTGCATGAAGATTTGAAGACTCTATCAAATTAACGCGGTATTTCAAGCAGGTTGTAAATGGAGAATAAAAAATCGTACATTCATATCGAAGGAAGAATCAGTTGTCCCTGCCTTCATAAAAACCGATAGACTTGCTTCTTAGTGGAAACTTAGCTGTTGATTTAAAATCAAAGCCAATCTTAGTGTATCACGCAGAAAATTCCACAGTATTGAAAGGGAGCGATAAAGAATTACTTTCAGTCATTTGAAAATCAAATAAAATTACTGAGTAAATATTTACAAAACTCTATTTTCGAACAATTGTGTGAAAAAGTCGAGGGCCGCCTGTATTAATAAAGAATGATAAAACATTTTTTTTATTTAATAAAACGAGTGGTAGGGCAGGAAAATTGTGATTTTTTACCAAAACTTAATAAAACATAAAAGATCCGGAAAAAAACAGTAGGAAAAACAAGTTAACGACGTTTTTAACTGGAAAATAGACCAAAATCCCACAAACGATCACTTGATAGATAGAATATTTGTGAGTGAAAATAGAGTTATAAGTGAAGATAGATGATCTGTCTGTATATTTATTATTTTATATTTTGAAATTTTGCGCCTGTGTGCGCCGCACAATCCGGCCATATGGACGACGCGCCCCTGCTAGTTGGTTGTGTAAAACATCACGCGGCGTTTAGATTTTCGTGTCGATTTACATCAAAAATTGCTTCAAAATTGTATATAGCGAAAAGTCGTGTTTTGGCCACAACTGTTCATATCACGTGCCCAAATTTGCGCACATTTGAATGTAATAAAAAAACGCTATAACGTTCGATAACGCCCGATGAGCATTGATTGACACACTCATGATCCATAATCCGACTAAGTACATACGTGGAAAACGTGATTATTGGCACGGGGGCCTCCTGCGCGGGCCTCAATTATGTCCATGCCGAGGCAGGAGGCCCCTAGTTTCTACGGGCGTATAAGGCCACGGGCTTCTTTCCGACATTTGCCTACCGAATGCGGAAAATTGAAAATCGTTCGACGAACAATACAGCCTATTATTATATTATTAATTTTTCTTCATAATTCTGGGTCAAGTGATCGCATGCGTCATCGGCAATCCTTAAACGAAGCAAACATTCCGATTCCAATTTGCATGCGCAAATAAGAAAAAGACAATGATTTATATTACAATCGAGGATTTTTCCGCTTTGGGGGCTAAATTTCCGGCGCCTGTGTGCGCCGCACAATCTTGCCATATGGACGGCGCGCCTCTGCTTTATGTAGTGAAAGATTTCTGTTGTCATGGATAGATGATCAACACCAAAACGGTGGTAAAATTTTTCTATATAATTCTGGGTCAATTGAACGCATGCGTCATCGGCAATCCTTAAACGAAGCAAACATTCCGATTCCAATTTACATGCGCAAATAAGAAAAAGACATTAATTTATATTTCAATGGAGGATTTGGCCGTGTATTGTTCGCCAATTCAGCGACGTTCCAATCGATTAACAACGCCAATGAAGATTTACGAACACGCCCGACGCGATGTATCGCCGCGAAGCCGATACCGATGCCGCGGTATCGATGCTCGAATTAAATTAAAATTAAAAATGGATACACATTATCGCGAGGCGCGCTTTGAATACATAAAGCGAGAACAGGAAGCCACCGACTCTACCGTTAGGCGCCGAAAATCCTCAAAAAGACAATTCCATATTCCGAACACGGCGTGAAATTGTCCAAAGCTTTGGAAGTCGGGTAATCGTTGGAAATTCGAATTTCATAAAGCGCGGATAACGCACTCGGATCACGTACGATACGATCCACTCGCCACATTACATATTACTTATACTATTCATAATTTTATTGATTCCTCATGCGGCGGCCATCTTTGGAATCAATGCCGTCATCGACAGTAAAAATAAACATTAAATTTTTAAATTAATACTTAAACCGCACAGTCGTCAGGATA
>JAGXCT010037139.1:39622-55544 GCA_022495035.1 Philopotamus ludificatus | reverse complement strand
ATTTTTAAATAAATGTTTTACATGATTAATATCTATGCATTAATATGAGGAAAATTGTAAATTATAATTTTTTTTTGACAAAACATATATGTAAGGTCATGTATAAGCAAAATTTACTTAATTATGCCACATTTTTTTCTTGATTAATGCGTAATCATTTATGGGCAAAGATATGAATGAATGTCTCATATTTATCAATATTTAGCTGATAACATATCTCAAATTAATAAAATAAAAAAAATGTGATTGTCAATAATGCAGGAATCCGTTCTGGATCAAATTCAGCGTCGTTTCTGGACGCAATTTGATCTGATGGCAAAAACATCTCAAATGACCAACATTCCGTCGTGAGGAAATACAAATATACAGAAAGGGTTATCGACGAAGATGAATCAGACGCAGAAATACTTCATTGGATTATTTATAAAATCGTTATTAATGACGTTTGTGAACTTTGGCATGCAAAAAAAAAAACCAGTCACGAATATTTATTTATTTTCATCGAAAGACACTGATTTTCGAGCGTTCGATTTTTCAAAAAATCCCATTTCCTTGATCGCGGATACGATCGCCGACATTGAAATTATGTTATACATAGCGAAAAAAATATGCCGACACGAGGAATGTCGATGGTTTGAATAAATAATCGAGCGTAAAAAAATATTTATATGAAAATCGGGGGCGTGAAAGTATCGATGCAGAGTCGCGATACCGGAAACTGGATAAAATCTCGATATATCTAAGAACCAGTGGCGCGCCGAGTTTTGTATGGACGAACATATCAACCAAAGATTTTCACTGTTTTCATTTTCGCTTTGACTTTATTTTCATGGATGAGATTTTCAGTTTTCGGTCAAACATAAAAATTTTCTCACTGCGCAGCTCATTCTGCTGCCCATGACTTTTAGCTTCAAACCAAAGATGTTTACTTCTCAAGATATATAAGTCATCATCTCAATAAATATAGGTTTATCTAGAAAAAAATCAGCAAGTTTACTCAGCCCTGTTCTATAAACTAATAACACAGATAGACGATCCTACTAAAATTGTAGATATATGGTTATAAAACTGTATGCCAATCGATCGTGTAAAATCAAAACCGCGTTATAAAGAACCAGTTATACGAGGGTTGATTGTACATACGACAGTATCCGGCGCCTGTGTGCAGATCTATTATATTTTGAAAATGTTCCCCCTTGGCGCCCATAATTTTGGCGCCCTGTGTGTGCCGCACAATCTAGCCATATGGACGGCGCGCCACTGCTAAGAACTAGTAAAGCGCTGACAGTCTCCGGTGCTGTATACTAAACTTGAATTGAGTCCCTATATTAATTTAAAAAAAGATTTAGGATTTTTTTATCGATTTTCAATATTTAATACAGTCAACCCTCCTATAACGTTTCCTGCAAATCTCTGTTTTCTACAAAACTATAATATTTTTAAGGTAAATTTAGATATTTCGTAAATCTTTAATACATTACCGAGCGAAATAAAGGTCAATGATCTTTGGTTGACAAGGTATTTTGTATTTTGTGTTTTTAAGGAACGATTTAGAGGAATCGCTATAGGAGAGCTGACTGTATTTCCAATTTCTCCTTTGGCGCCTCTCGGCACACCAAATATTTTTATTGTTATTATACATATTGCATTTCGGAGATGAAGAACATGAAATAACGATTCTTTCTCAACATTAAAGATTGAGAAAAGCTCTGGCATAAGATTTTTTAAACAAATATTTGTGATTTTATAAATTAAGTTTTAAAAGGATTCTCTGATATTAGTGTCTAGTATTTTTTTTTCTAAGCTCACTTTATTTAAAACTATAATTGCGAACCAAATCTTCACTAATGCCGCCAAACATAGCTCATTTCATTTTGCTAGCCTAGAGTCATTGCATGATAAACAAGAATATCAGACATATTTGAAAAAAAATATGCGTCAGTACACCCACTGACGGACATCAGTGGATGTACTGACGGAGCGCCGTCGATGATAGATAAAGCTAATGGCATTATTATATGTGGAAAAGCTTTAAATATGCAGTGTGTTATGTTGGCGGTTATGAAATGAGTTGTTAAATTGTTTCTGAGTAGATTTTGGATATCGATAAATGCTGTTTATACATTTTCAGAACAATAAAATGAACTACCCTATGTAAGAAGCTTATTATTGGATTACAAAGAATTGGGGTTTTCAAAATTTCGATTAGATATATTATTTTATATTTTGAAATGATTCCCTTTTGGCGCCCACAATTTTCCGGCGCCTTTGTGCGCCGTACAATCTGGCCATATGGACGGTGCGCCCCTGCTAATATTCGGATTTTTTAACGAATGATTGAGTCATATCATCGGAAACGTGCAATTCCTCCGGTATTGTTTGAAAGAAACAATGCGTTCGCTCGCAGCAAATACTGTTTGCAATATAAACGCCATATATGACCATAACATCCGCTCGTGTCGGTACATAAACGCGACTAATTTGAAAATAAATCGGAAGAACAATCGACGCCGATCGTACACAAATCGAGCCGAGCAAAAATCCAGATCAAAAATTTTCCGAATCGAGTCGCGCAGACGGATTCAGCGTCGAGTTAATGACATTGGTACAGATGTTGGGTTGCCACTCAAGAATGACCTGCACGGAATGTCGGCTACTACGTAACAAACTCGGAATAAATTAAAATATATCGTACTAGTACTATTTAATCGGTTACGCGAAGCTCCGACACGAATCGCACGTGGCAATTGGGATGGCGGTCACCAATCTGCAAAAATCATCTACATCATACATGACGACGCCGATGGAAACGAATCCGACGCGCCTTGTGTCCGTTTTCTAAGGCAAGTGGCGGATTTATCCTTAGGCGCAGAAGGCGCGCTCCTTGGGCCCTTAAAACTCAGGGGGTCTCAAGCTTCAAATGTTCAAACTCTCAAAATGAAAAAAATTAATGTAACAATGCATGAAGGGTTTTGGGATCTGTGATGCAAGACATCGATGTCCTCGACATTTACCCGTTTATGAACATTCAAAGGCCCTATGAGAGCCTCCCTCGGGGATATGTAAAATATCTAAATTTCTTAGTTCTAACTCAAAGGGAAAAATCTTCCGGCGCCTATGTGCGCCGCACAATCGTCGCCGCTTTTCGAACTTCGCTGCGAAACCGCGCGGTTACGCATCCAAAAATATTATACACGTTCGACATTAATGAATCGCACTGTGTTTCTGCGAGTGTGGGGCCGCAAGCAAATACAGATTGATTGATTTACAGCGTCTGACCTTCGGGTCCGGCACCCGGCACGATTGCTTCGTTATAATTTTTATATACAAAATTTTGTTTTTTTTTTCAGTGTTCCGATTGAGATTTTTATTACAAATTTTTAAAAGTCGATTAATCACTTTATGATTTACATCAGCCGCTTTTTTGCGCGATGCTGGATACAGCGCGCCGCGGCGGCCCCCAGACACCTCATTGTCGGCGTTCGCGCAGGAATTTAGAATGGGAAATATTAAAATATGTCCAAATAAAAATTATTATGACATAATGTGTGACCTTCTCTGATGTATAGGGTCGATTCTCGCCGCTCGGGATAATTTGCATCAATTAAATGTCGTTTGCATAATGTGTCACCCGTTCATTCATGCGAGAGTTTGCGATTTGAATGCGAGTTTTCTTCGAATTTCACATTCCGTCAGTAAAGGCACTGACAATGACAAATCGTTATGCGAAGGGAAATCGGTGATATAATTGTCACATTTTTTTAATTGTTATTATATATAATTTATCCAGAAGATGAAGAACATGAAACAACGATACTTTCCCAAAGGTAAAAAAAAGACAGAATCGCTTCGAAGATTGGGAAAAGCTCTGGCATAAAAATTTTTAAACAAATATTTGTGATTTTACGAAATAATTTTAAAAAGCATTGACTGATATTAGTGCCCAGTATTTCAGCCAGAGCAGGGGTAGCCATGCGCTACGTTTGGCGCGTCAAATCTATGCGTTAGTACACCCACTGACGGACATCAGTGGATGTACTGACGGAGCGCCGTCGATGATAGATAAAGCTAATTGCATTATTATGAGTAGATTTAGGATATCGATAAACTCTGTTTATAAATTTTCAGAACAAGAATATGAACTATCCGATGTAAGTAGCTTATTATTAGATTACAACTGGCCATTTGATTTGATATTTGCTCGAGTTGTATGTACGGTATGTATAAGGTTGGTCACCACTGAAGCAGTGTATGCATTTAATATCCATTTAATATATACATATAATTTTCTAATCTTCTAGTGAGTTTCCCCAACATATTTGGCTAGGGTTTTCAAAATTTTGATATGAAATATTATTTTATATTTTTAAATGTTTCCCTCTTGGGGCTCATGGTTTTCCGGCGCCTGTGTGCGCCGCACAATCTGACCATATGGACGGCGCGCCCCCGGAGCTTTGTATGCGTATACCGAACGCATCAGCCGCGTCGTTGGGACGACTGAAACGTCAATATGAACGCGCCACGTGCGTTGTGGACACACCTCAAACATATTAATGCGTTATAGCAATTCGATCGCGGTAAATGTGCGGAATTCCTCGACATAAATTGAAAATTCCGCCAACACCTCATCCGTCATCGTTGCCAAAAAGTCGCCGACTGCGATAAAGAAGACGACGATGATGATGATGATGATAAAACGTTCCATCATCATCTCGCGTACGTGGGCGTGATGCGAGCTCCCGCCCCTTTTTTCGAAAATTTTATTTACATTTCGCACAGGGTGAATACCAAATGTATTGACACACACATGCGCACGCGCACGGGTTCCGTATCAAATCGAAGACATGAACTTTTGATTGATGTCGAATTTTTTTCGCATTGTCTTCGTTCAATATAACGGGACGAGCGACTAGTTATTTTTTTCGCGTTTCGCTCATTCGGCTCATTGTTCCAGTGCGACGCGTAAAAAAAATATCCGTGAATTTTTTATGCGCGTTCCCCCGACACGTGCGTGAACTCGCGCCAAAATTTTTAACGAAATCCCCCAAAAAGATCGTACCATCGTCCGATCGCGGACGGCATACCTGTTTTCATTTTTTATTGTTTTATATACATCCGATAATAATCTCGAAAACCTCCTTTTTTTGTTCCATATATATATAAAAGCGTAATAAAATATTCCTACACAATACACGGATTATAAAACGTCTATCTAACCGGTTTGTTTAAAATTAAATAATTTATCCGGATCGTTTTTGATTATTGAAAATATTTTATATAGCGTAATTTCGAATGGGTATCTCCGATCGCAATTGTTCACGGTAAATGATATAATAACCTAGTCTACATAATAATATTCGCTGGCTTCAGGCGATTCTATATAAACTATCATTTACATACGCACATTAATACAGTGCTAGTTTAAATAAATGCGAGATATTATTTTTACACGCTTTTGAAATGATACGGTTCAAGAAGACGGAGCGATTGCTTGTTATATCATTAAAAACACTGGCAGATTTATAGGGAGGCCCCCGATCATCGGGGGCCCCAAAGACCATACAAATTATTTTATAGAATATCATGAGATAGTTTAATATCGTTAACTATTAAGAAAAAAGTTTATATTCCGATAACAAGCTGTGAAGCTGAAAGATCTTTCTAAACTCACATTTATAAAAAATAAATACAGATCGTATTATTATATAATTATTTATGATGAAACAATTCGGGAATACGCCAGGCTCAAATGTAGAAGACAGTGTATGGCCTAATATTTTTGAATACTTTGTGCTTTGGTATTAATGTCTGTTACTTAGAATCATCATTAGACAACCTAATGATATGCTACTAGGGCCTTCTGTAATGTAATTAGTATCAGGCCCTAAAAAGTCTCCAGTGTCAATGAAGAAAACTAAATAAGTTTCCTAGAAAATATAAATTATTAAGAAGATATTAATTTGATTAGTCTAAATGTTATGACAAATACATATGTTTTGTGTCCATACTCTCAATATTGTATAAACCTGTTATCCAACTTTCACGGTTACAGCAAAAAGTATAAAAAATACAACAATAAAAAATTGGTAAACGCTTTTCCAAGATAATAAAATCGTAGTTCGCAATTTCAACGAGAAAATAGATTGGCAAATTGCGTAAAATATTTGAAAGTAGAAATGTTGATAAACACCAATTTCAAATTAATATAAAATAAAATATTATAATACACACCCAACTCTTTTTTTGCACGGTGGATACGTTCCACTAAAAAACCGTGTAAAAAAGTATATAGATATATATAAGTCCCCACCGTGTGCAATGCCGCTTACTCAAACATCAGTACGCAATAACGCGCTAAATTAAAAATATAAAATGATTGTTATTTGGGAATCGTAATAGAACAAATAATTCGTGTAAAAATATATAGTGATTATTTTTTTGGACCGTGTTATTTCAAAACCGTGTAAAAAAGAGTCGAGTTTATATATAAACCCCCATCGTATGCAATGCGATGCCGTTTACTCAAACATCGGGTCGCAATAATGCCCTAAATTTGAAAAAATGATTTGGGAATCGCGTTAGCACAAATAATTCGTGTAAAAATATAGTAATATTATTTTTTTGGAGCGTGTTAATTTAAAATATTTGTCGTGGATTTATATTAATTCAAGTCGATAATTGCGGCCCTGAGTCGTTCGCACACGCCGAGTACATTTCGCATTCCGCGATTCGCGATAACAATTGAATAGACAAGATAGTTTGCGACCGCCCTATGCGTGGCGATGGGCGTGGCCTCGTCCCTCTCCGTCCCGCTCGCTCGGCCTATCGGCGCCGCCGAGCGCTATCGCCGTCCCGCTCCCCCCACCACACACTCGCTCCGATCACATTTGTGACAGATTTGTGATTTTGTTGTTACACCGGTAACGAATATATAAAACTGTTACAGTTTTTTTCGTTATTATTATTATATTCCACTTCTTCTACTTCATCTACTTCACCCGGCGTGGTGGATGACTTTTTGTTGAATTAATTAAAATTTTACAAGCGGCCCGAATAAACTAGTTTTGTGTGTCGACTACCGAAGCACACAAAAAAATCAATAAGCAATGGAGAAAAAAATGAGAAATTAATCAAAATACGAAAATCAATTAGCGAGTGAAATCCATTTTTTCGTGCAAAAATTCGTGATGGTCCTTGCGCGTATGCAAAACAGAGAACGATTGAAATTCCGTTACATGTGTATTCGATCGAAATGTTCAGTAGTTCGTGTATTGAAGATTAACTTTCACCGACATATAAGAAGCCATAACTAAATACTTTATAATATCAAAGATTCACGATTTATTTCGTTTTAAATTGGAGAGAGAAAAAAAACGAATTACACAAAGCATGTCTGGTTTGTATTGTATGTAGCATACAAAAAAGACAAATTGACATAAAACGAGAGCGTCCCGAGAGAAGACAATATGGAAATTAAAAAATGGAAGACAATCGGCTGTTAAGTCGGCTCGCAGCAAGAGCATCCTATCTACAATTTATTAAATAATTTTATTTAAAAGGTCGAACACACAACAGTATTTTCCTTCCTTATTTAATCAGAGGCATTTCCGGTTGATCAAAAATTTTTCACAATAACTTTCTATATATATATAATATAAGCGTGATTCGAATTCAAATTTTATTAAACATCCATAATAAATTACTACACTATTTAAATTTAATTATTGTGTCAAAATAATCAGAAAAAAACAACTTGTTTTTAATAAGCAATGGAAAATCACTAGATTGCGAATGATCGCGATATAGAACACGATTTGACATTTCAAATAAAAATAAGAAACAACTGTGAAAATCTGCAAACTTGTTTAAAAAAATATTTTAATTATATAATTACAGAAAAACGATTTCTTATACTGTATTAAATGTATTTGATGAAAAATTTAATTATCCTGTTCGCGTGTATATAAATTCTTTAAAAAAAATGAATCAATACATTTTAATAACCTATTTCATTTAATAAAATTTTTGTGAAAGCGTAGACCGTAGACGAAAACATTTTTTTTTTTTTTTAATAATATCGCCTCGAATTTCTCATAGAAAGTCTGTAGAATGTCACCTTGGCTGATCAAATTAGCGTGTACGCTGTTTTTTTTGCGCGAATATTTATTTTTAATAAAGTTTAGTTACACTGTTTTGTTCGCAAGCGACGACGACGACGACTCTTGAGGGGTATCGGAGCGGAGATAATAATTTCGTATGAAACAATCCGAGGGTGTGGCCCCGGCTCTGGAAACACGTGGACCACTTCGTCGACGACTCGGCAATTTTTTTATGGCCATTGACATGCCCAAAATTCGGTAATACAACACGATCGGTATTGAAGCAAAGCGAGATTATCAAATAATCGAATTTAAAATGTTGAAAAAAAATACATCCTGACATCGAGTTTGCACACAAAAATATGTGCGCCATAAATAATCAGTAGAATATGTTGAGTTGTGTGAGTCGCGGTTTGTTCCAATCATGATTCCATAAATTCTGCGCAATCTATGGCCGCTATCCGTGCCGATTCGGTGACGTGTGTGCTACCGGAGTAGCACCGGATCAGACATAATACGAATCGGACCTACTCACATCCGATTGTCAAAGCCGCGAGAATAATTCTTTAAATTTAATTAAACTGCCGTCAATATGTCCAGATTGTGCGGCGCACACAGAAAAAAAAAACATGATATACAGGGGTACTAATCGAAGTGGCTCGCTAATCATTAAGGATAAAATGTCGAAACCAGAATACTATTAAATAAATTTATGGTGAAATGTTGACAGTAGTAGTAGCAAGTAGATGTCAATTTATATTTCAAAGGTTAAAATCGGTTCATATCTCCAGATTGTGGGGCGCACACAGGCGCCAAAAAATTAGGGGCGCCATAATAATAATTTATTAAAATGAATTAATATTAAATATTATATAACAATGTATAAAAGTGATGTAGTTCGCTTTTTCGAGCACACCAGATCTACAGGGGCGCTAATTTAATTTCAGCACACAGCAATCAATGGCGGCTATCCATGCTACCGGAGTAGCACCGGATCATACACTAAAACCAGATTCGAATCGGCCCTACTCACATCCGATTGTGAAAATAATTCTCTAAATTTAATTAAATTTCCGTCCATATGTCCAAACTGTGTGGCACACACAGGCGCCGGATAATTAGGCACGCAAAAATGGAACAATTTACGCATATGACTTACAGAGACGCTAATTGAAGATCTGCACCCAAACGCCGGACAATTTCGGCACGGTAATCATTAGGGATAAAATGTCAAAACCTGAAAGCTATTAAATACATTTATGATGAAGTATTGAGCGTAGAAGAAGCACGTAGATGTCAATTTATATTTCAAAGGTTAAAATTGGTTCATATATCCAGATTGTGCAGCGCACACAGGCGCCAGAAAATTAAGGGCGCCATGATAATAATTTATTAAAATGAATTAATATATAAATGTGATGTAGTTCACCCTTTTAAGCACACCAAACGTACAGAGGCGCTAATTGTTCTGCACACAGGCGCCAGACACTGTGTCGCTGATAAAGAATATTGTTTATTGAATAGGTATTGCTTTAAAAAATGTAAGAACTAATGAAATGGACAGTATTTATTACTGCGATTGCATTTGCAACGCATCGGTTAAAACTAATGAGAATGAATCCGATCTTTTTTATTTATGGATTTCTACGAATCAAACTACCAAAGATACCCTAGTGCATTTCATAGAATAAATATATATTAAAAATTGAACGAAAAATGGCATAAAATAATAACATAAGCGCTTTTGTGCGCCGCACAATCTGGCCATATGGACGGCGCGCCCCCGCTTTTGATTACTAAATATAACCAAAGCCAATAACGACTAGTTTTAGTTGACAAACTATAAATCAGGGGTCTAAAATTCATCTCAAATTATTTATATATGGGACTTTTTTGGAATAATCGTAATTTTTTTTGGTTATAAAAAGAAATGGATCAAAAATTTGATTAAGTTTGTAAATAATGGATTTCGAGTTAGATCAACAGGCGGAAGTTCGCACGTTCGAGCCGCCATATAAGTGACTTTTAGAATACGCGCAGTGGCGGCACGTGCCTCGAATAACGTATCAATAATATTATTTTTCTCGAAAAAATGACACATTCATCCACGTTTTATTGAGTATGTGTTTAACGCATAATAATAAAACATCTTCATGTGCACCCGAGCCCACTATTTTAAAACAATTGCGGCGTCGTTGACAAAATTTAAATAAGTATTTGAATCATCGCCAATAATAAGCGGAAGAAATCATATTCGCTAAATCGTACATATAATGCTATTCGAGCCAAATATAGGATTATAGACCGTTCTGAAATTGAAAATTAAATATAATGATATACGTATGCAATTTCTGATATTATTATGTGAGGTAAAGCTGGCGGTTAACTCTTTTCGAGCTGCAATTTTTGTGTAAATTAAATTTGCAATGGCACGTAATACCGTTGCCGAAATTTGCGCCGCCGCCTTTTTTATCTCCATTTTTTTCTGTCGCTCTTGAATGATTTTAATTAATTATGGCATGCTGATTCGGAATTTATACAGCGAGGTATCATGTATCAATAGAAGAGAAAATGCTCAACTCTATATCATAAAACAGATATATTAGAGGAACCGAAAAGTAATCAAAAATTTTTTTGCAGGCGAAAATCAATTATTTATTAAATGAATAAATGCAAATAATCATCGATCTTATTATAAAACAATATTGTTTTACAATGGCACGATGGCGTTGTTTTTTAGCGCTCCGTACTAGATATGAGCGAGAAAAAGCATCGAGCATGTGCAAGTCCGAGCGAGAAAAAATATCGTGCTGTGCCAGTGTAAGAACAACATGCCACGAACCGGGCGCGGGCCTCCTTCAAATAACTATTTTTATTTATTTTTAAAATGTCAAGGTATTGTCGAAGGGTTTATCAATTCTTGGGGTCTATTTTCATACATTCATTTGATACAAAATATACCCCATGTATGCTCTAAAAATTTGAAAAAAAGCGCGAGATCCGATGAATATGATAGTTGAAGGATCCTCGTTATTGGCCAAAACAGATCCTCGAGCTATTTACAATAACAGTCTGATCGGGTTCAAGCAATTCTTGTGTATAATTCCAGAAAAATCCCATCTCACACAAACAAGGCTTCTTTATTATTGGTGATGGTCGCAAAATGTACTTCTTCGGAAGAAAGCCTTTGTTTTTTTCGTACAGGATTATTGTATAAATTTTCATTAATCTCACATGCAATGGAACACCACAATGGTTGGCAAATACCTTAAGAACAGGAGGGCTTTGTAAGAGGAAAATATACCCGATAGCAATTTCTCAATACCCGCCAAATCATAGAGAAGAGCAAGAGTGGAGGTTTGCTCTAGATCCCATCCTACGGTATGACTAAGGAGATCACCTATAATCTCAGGTGATTATACAGGTTTTTTACGCCAAATACACCTTTTTACATATCAAATACACCCTTTTGCAAAACAAATACACCCTTTTTAATAGACATTTCAATAGGAAATGGGTCAATTTGATTTGAAAAAAGGTGTATTTGATTTACAAAAGGGTATATTTTAAGTAAAAATCCTGTATATCAACCCAGCATATGTAGGCAAGGGCATAGGGTTAGTGGAGAAGATTCTCCCGACATGGCTAGCGAAGACCTTAAAGGCCCGGAAAGCAGGACTATGGAGCCAAGGGCCAACCTGACCATATTGAACAGAGCCAAGCTGAGACAGCTTGGTGTTAAACCCTCCGTGACGGGCTCTAGCTAGCGCATCCTCAACGACTCAGGATGTTGGGGAAGAAGCAGTAGCCGATTCCTCCACGGTTCGAGGAATCGACTACCGGGTTCAGCGTCTTTGCCATATGGATAGCGCCGTAAAAAAGATATTCGTCGCAAAAACGGATCGGCTTCATACCGAGACAAAAGAGACGCACAGATCTCCGTCAATTCCCAAAAAAATCAAAATCCTTGCCTTTACAATTTTCCTATCATGAAAATGGACAGTCACGAGTATATGAATCCACCGTCGCCTTCAGGATATCATCATCAATTAATTCAATCAACTTTTTAAACCACCGTTGACACTTGTTTAGTTTCAGGTACCCGTAAGTATCAGTATTTTTTTTGAAAATAATTAAATTTACAATCATAGCTTTAACGTAATCACAAAACTTACGTGTTTGCGGGACCGTGTCTCGACACAAACTAGCTGTGTATGAGCTCATCGAAGAAATTTTGATAACTTTTCGGTCCCCCATAATATAATTGCTTTTTCCATTGATGAGATTTAGGGAAAAATGATTATGATCCGTAATTAATGGCCGTTTCCATTGCACGGAACAAATGCGGAGATAATTTTTCTAGCATTTCTTTATCTCTCCTCATCTAGGCAACGGGTTGACGAATATATCGTGTCAATCAATGTCAATCAACGAGGAACAGACCCAGCGTGAGCCGACGTTACAACATCTGTAGCGATCCGTTCGGAGCGTCTCCTCCGAAAAAAAATCATAAAAAAATCATAGCGAGTACTGCGGTCGATATTACTGTAACGCATAGGAATGTCACAGATGAAACAATAATAAAATAAAAATAATGCTGAGCGATTAAGGCGTCGATGGCGACGGCGACCTTTCGGCCACAGGGCGTGGCCCACGTCGGATCTTAAGGCGACTCGGGCTAATGACGGGGGCCCCGTAAACAATACCTGCGTTCAAATTGAACGTTACGTCAAATTTTTATTATTTTATGTAATTATTATCGAGCAGTTCCATTGTGAGCCGAAAATGCGTACGAAATTTATCGAAACGCGAGTGCCGCCTTGCATACGTTAAAATTGCAAATGACGTTAATTGCAGGGCGATCCGATGAGATTTATATTTTTTCAACGCATAATTTATCATCGCATATAAATTCTTTTGTTGAATAGCACAATATATGTACATAATAACATACCGCCATATGGTTATTCAATCGCGGAAATAAAATGACGCGGTACCATATTTACATTATAAAAAAAATGTTTGTAACCTCTGATTTAATGACATTATTACTGATATTGGTTGTGTTAGACAAAGTTTTTACCGCGCTCCACTCAGTGGCGGCGCCTGTGTCCAGAATATATATTTTATTAAAAAGCTATCAATCTTCCTGCGCCTGTGTGCACCGCACAATCTAGCCATATATACCATTATAGCCCTTGGCTGCATTATTATTTCATTAATAATTCGATTATTACGTACAGAATAGTACTAATACGGAAATACTGTATACTATAATTTATGACATATTTTGACATTGCTAATAATAAATTGCGAAACAATTCTTAATATATAAAACTTCCGATATCTGTGCCAAGAGATACGATAGTTACCTCCCAGATTTACTCTTCTGATACTGAGCAGGTCGTCATCCATGAACCTGGAGTTCATCTA
This sequence comes from Philopotamus ludificatus, assembly GCA_022495035.1. Lineage (NCBI taxonomy): Eukaryota > Metazoa > Arthropoda > Insecta > Trichoptera > Philopotamidae > Philopotamus > Philopotamus ludificatus. The sequence goes on along the minus strand of JAGXCT010037139.1, from coordinate 42,012 downwards.
TGGGACGGGTTGTAACAACACTCGGAAGTGGGTAGGGCCTTAATTATTTTTATTATGAAATATTTATTTTTGAAATGTTGTTAGCTGACTATGAGGCCCCCCCAATTAATGGGGCCTCAGGAGCGCGCCTAGTGCCCCTTTGGGAAAATCCGCCACACAAACATAATCGAACTATCGTATTATGTTTTTTTAAGTATATTTTAAATGAATAATTATTTGTTCCTTTGCAAATAAGCGCGTTTACGCTATGTATATTTATTTATTTGATTCATCATAAAAAAAATGCGTGATTGGCATTACAGAATAACCCAGGTCGCCAATCACGCATAAAAACATAATAGTATAATAAAAAAAAACATAATCGATACTAATTTTAATTAAAATCTCAGTTTGGATCAGAGTTTTATCATCAATGAAAATATTTTTTTATGATTTCCTCAATAATCCTTAACATTTATGATGATTTTGTTGATTGAATCTGAGTTTATGTATATTTTGAAAACTGTTCTTTTGCAATTAAATCGGGCATAAGTTCAAATAATATAAGAACAAAATGTACATCACGCAAAAAAATCATGAGTAATAGTTTATTTTAATTTTAAAGCAATTTCGTTTGGGAAAAAAGCATATTTTTCAACGGCGCATAAGTTGGTTTTATTTATAGAAATAAATAGTTACACATTTCCATGAATTAGCTCATCGTCCATTTTATAGCAATGTGATATATTCGCGGCTAAGAATCTTGGTGATTGGGTTTTTTATTGTTTTTTATGATGGATTTTATATAAACGATGGTTTTGCTCCAAATACAGACAACAGTGGGACACTGTCCACGGACAGCTTTCGGTCAAAAGATGTGGTAGATCGAGAGTGGCTGGAGGCCCAAAATAAACTCATACATAGGGCATAAATGCCTGTTGCCCATTTAAGTGGCGCAGATAATAACTGGAGATGCTATAAATTTTTTAAGAAGCATTTTTCAATTCCCGTTCCAGAAATAAAACGATGAAACAGACGAACGAACGCTTCTAGATATTAAAAAATATCAAAATTTTCTAGATAGCGAGCCGGCAATTAGTTTGTGTGTTACGCACGGAAATACATCGGGGAAAGTGCGTCTGGGCCGCACTGGGCGCAGATAACAAAATAATAATGAGGAGTCGTAGGTGGCGCATGCGCCGAGACGTTTCAATCGCGGATCGGACAGGAAACGCGCAAAAAAAACGCGAATCGGTGATTGAACCGTGATTGGCGTGTGTGGCCGCGAAAGTTCAGCGTTTAATTACAGGGCCGCATTTTGGCAGCTACGCCCCAAACAGCGAGTGAGATATCGCGGATAATAATGATATCAATTAAGACGGGCCGAAGCTGTTATTCCAGTATCAAAATTGTACAAATAAACACGCCAGATTGATTACTCGCAATGAGAGCCTGATTTAGGTGGAAAATCGGCGAGGACGTGCGTGCCGAACCGTGCAAAAAATCACTCAATCGATGCTGCGTTTGCGCTTGTGCGGCGCACACAGGCGCCGGATAATTAGTGGCACCAAAAGAGAAACAATTTAAATAATAATTTATTAAAATCGAAGTGATTGCGCGTAATTCGCATTTTCAAGCACACCGCGCTGCCAAATAGTATCCGGCGCCTGTGTGCAGAATTTTAATTGGGATAAAAAAAACATTTTATAAAAAAGAATTATGATTTCAATCGATTATCCTGATCTTCCGGCGCCTGTGTGCGTCGCACAATCTGATCATAAGAACAACGCGACCCTGGTTCTGCACACAGGCGTATACTACACATCTCAGATAAATAATAAAATAATATTTAATTTGATTATGTCCAAAAATTAATGATTATATTTTTATTTTCTCTAATATTTTTTAGAGCAAAAAAATAAATAATATAAAAAAATCATTGAAATCTATACCATGAATAGTGTATGTGAGGGTTTGGTTTAAACTTTATTATCTCACGGCTCACTTGAAGCTATAATTAAATCTCCAGGGTGTACTTGAGTGAAAAAAAGGATATACTCTTTCGTTTATTCATAAACATTAATTAAATTGTTTTTTAATAATATTTATGATATTACAGAAAAGCTTAGTAGCTTTGCACAAATATGCATTTAGTATATTTTTATACATCGTTCATTAAAATTCAACTTATTTGTATTGTTTACTCTATTTCTTCTATTCGTATTAGTTTATTATCCTGACGTTATATTTTTTTTAATTCAGGGCCCCCCAGAGGCCCTTTGTATTACGAAGGGCATTTGCATTGCGAATAAAGAGAGCTATATTGACATGAAGTCGATTAATTGTCGCATTTTGTAACACGGTTGATAACGTCGTTCGAATGACGAGGGCATTGAGGGGCCTCAAATGCC